>JANHFX010025117.1:0-10759 GCA_027560015.1 Chloroceryle amazona
TCTCTTTATTTGTCACTGCACACCTTTGGGAAGAGTCTGGCCCTGGCCTCTCTGCTTCAAGACAGCAAGGTACTCTTCACTGAAATTTTATTTTCTTAATATTGAAATAACCCAGCTCCCACAGCCTGTCTAGGGCCCTGGGGTATTTTGTGCTGCTATAGTTTGACTGCAGACTGTTCTGCTGCAGGGCTTCATCAGTCCAAGTGTTAAGACAGTGCTTTTGTGATGATCTTCATGAGGTTCCGGTCTGCCCAGATTTCCTGCATTAGCATGTGCTCAGAATCACTGTCCCTTTTCCAGTCATACATGTCATCATACAGGATTGATAAATATTGGTGGAATGCAGTAGGTAAGTTTATATATATTTTGTGGATGTTTCCAAACCTTACTGCAAAAAAAAAGAAGGATAATGAAGGGCCAGATCTGAGACCTCTTAACCTTTTCCCACTGCCAACAGAGATCATGCTGTAAATCAACCATAGAATTGTAAACAACGTATTTTGGCAGAAAGGGTAGATAGTCACTTTAGTGACCTTTTCCCCAACTCTGTTCTCTTACTTAATCTTAAGACTTGTATTCAAGGAAAGATCATCTTGAAATAGGTATTAAAAAGAAAATTTCTGATACTATAAAAATATTTAAGACTGTTTGAGGTAAATCTTTTGCTTTAGCCCTGATGAAATTTATGGGAAGCAGCGAAGTCCTTTTGTTAAGGAAACATCAAGCTGTAGGGTATATTCATGTGGTACAATAAGTTACTATGCTAAAAATACAGATAGTGTCTTCACCTGAACTGATAGATTTATATGGAATAACACAGATATGTCAAGATACTTATCTGAAGAAGAAGAACAGCTGCATCAGTGTGGTGCTGTACCTGCATTAATTAACCTTGTTTCTTTTAGGTGACGGTTTCAGAACCCTTGCAGATTGTTCAGGAGGCTTTCCCTAATAAAGTTTTTTCAAACTGTTACATTAGATCTTTCTTTTCCCTCTTTTTTTTTTTTTTGTTCTGGTTTATAAACACGGACTGTAAGATTCTTAGAATCTGTAATGTGCAAATGTTCTCTAAAATAGTAGCTTCATTTTAGATACTGCATAAACTGTGATACTTCTAAATTAAAAATCCTCTAATTATCTAATTCTGTGAGCAGGGAGCAGGTACAAAGAGCAGGATTTTAGAAACATTTGCTCTTATTTTGAAAATAAGACCCACTGGCTTTTAAAAAGAAATGTATAAAATTCTGAGGATTTCTATGGCACCTATATTTGATAAAAAAGGAGTCACTCACCAAAACACATTAGCTTCTTGTAACCTTTTCACTTTGGCAATTAATACAGAAAATTTGAGATATTGGCCAGAACAGTCTGATTTTTTAAGCTTTTATATGTCAAGAATAATTTGGTTTCTCCCATTGTTATTTATAACGTGAAGCAGTAAGAAAACTTGCCTAGAAACTTAGTCATCATTATGGTACATATAGACTATATATAGAACATTGCAGTTTCTGCCTTAGGTGTGACCAGTGATTTTTGACAATTGCAGGTTCAGAACACAAGTGATGAAATTCTGTGGCATTATTTTCCACCTGGTGAAAAATCTTACTTTTTTAAACTTCTGAATCTAATGAAACACTTAACAAAAGACATTTAGCAAATATGTGCTTATATGTTGATGTCCCTTAAATTAAATGCCTTACTTGAATTTTGAGAATAATTTTCTATAATTTTATACTGCTAAGAGCATAAAGGAATTCTCTCCTCAACCTGAAGATGCATGAGAATCTCAGCAGATGTAGCCTGATGTGGTTTTAAAATACTACTCATTCACATGTATTTTAATCTTCTATTTCAGAGATCTTAGTCCAAAGGTATAAAGTGATCTTTAGTAAGGTCAAGAAAGATTTCTTCTCAGAAAAATTTATATCAGCATTCAGAACTTCATGCTCTGTTCTAGACTTCTGAGAAAATCCTTAGATACTAAAAAATACTTTGAAATATCTTATCTCTCTATCTTATTTCAGAATTTATAGGCAAATTCTTTGTTAGAGTACATTTTGGTTGTATATTTTTTCTCAGTAAGAGACATATTTTTATTATCAATAACAATGATAACAATAATAATACGGTACACATATAAAACATTAGAATATTTTTTCTTAAAGAGAGCCTAGGTCATTGTTAATTTTTTACAAGAAAAAATAATTTTCATTCTTCATCTAAAATGAGGGACAGTGCAAGCTATTTGGAATTAGACAATAGTTTGACACAGCTTTAAAATCATAATAATGCCTCCTGTACAGGTGCAAATTTGACCCTGAAATAAATTGCCTGCCTCAAAACTAAATGTAAGCTTTTTATGCACAGATCTAATGCATTATGAGAATTGTAGGCTCGTTATAATTCAACAACGTTCAATAAAATTTTATTTGGAAAATTAGTTCTGCAAAGTTTAAATTTCATTTATAGGAATAGAAGTTGACAAAATGTATCCTTTTTACTAGATTGAGCACTAATATATCTATCACTTTCCTGTGCTAACAAGTTTGTTCCTTTTTTTTATGCTGATTGTGCATGATTGTTATGTTTTGGAGACAGAGACTGTAGTAAGTCTGAAGTAAATATTTGATGTGGTAGAGAATACGAGTCCCTTGGCAGTGTCTGATGGGGCTTGAAAACATTCCTAGAATGGTAAAAAACAAACAAAAAAATCATCTCTGTTCCTCACATAAAGAACTTCATGTGTGCCTTTTTAATTAAGTGGATAAGACATAGAAAGTATTTTTACCTCAACGTATCTGTAAGCAGAAAATTATGTCCACTGGAAATCTTCTCTTTTTACTGTAAGGAGGCTCTACACATTTATTTTGTGAAGAGCTAATGGAAGATCTTTGGTGAATGTATAACCAGACAACTCATAATTCATGGAAATTATATGGGAAGAAATTAAAGGAAATGTCAGTCATAAAGGACACTTGGACATTCAAAATGGCTCTTGTACATAAGCACTCGTGCTCCACAGAACCTCTATTTTAGGAAGATTTTGGAAACATGCAATCCTGCAGCCTAGTGTTCGTGTTGTAGTCCCAGTTATCTATAAAATCGCTGCAACAATTACATCAAGAGAAAGACAATGAAAACAATTAGGTAGTGAAATACAAATTACAAACATATTCCCAGATCCAATAGAAGACTAATTACTTTGATAAGAGAATGAATTAAGCTTAAAGTGAACGTGTAGGTAATATATGAATGATTAAAATATAGATTAATTTTGATAACAGATGTTGATTATCGCTGTAGAATGAAATTTTATATCCTTATGATGCTTGGAACAGATTGTCAAAGGGTTTTTGGTCTTTTGTTCAGGTGCACAAATTTTTGTAGAATGGTATGATGTATAACTGTGGTTAAGCTGAAAGAGCATTAACACATCAAGTATTTCCTAATTCTCCCTGCTTCGTAGGCAAGGTGGGCCAGGGCTTGATTTCATCAATTCAGAAAGACAAAGGAGACTTTCTAAGGAAATCAGTCAAAGGAACAGTTGGGAAAACAAAATCCAGGAAAGAGTCCATGAACAACCTGAGGTTGTTTGATTACTTAATGAAGGCACACAGCTGGAAAAAGCCAGCATGGATTCTCCAAAGGCAAATTGTGTTTGGCAAGCTTGACCACCTCCTACAGGAAAGTAACCTGCTTGGTTTATGTAGGATGAGCAGTGGGCATTGTCTGCCTGAATTTCCCCAAGGCTTTCAGTATGGGTCCCCACAGCATCCTCATAGAAAAAAAATATGTATTATGGTATAGAAAAGTAGTCTGTGCAGTGGGTGGGAATCTGGTTGACAGGCTGTATGCAAAGGGTAGTGATAAACAGATCCTTTTTAAACATGCAATTTGTCATCAGTGGGTCACCCAAGGTTTGATATTGGGCCCAACACTGTTTAATATCTTCCTAAGAGTCATCTAGACAGGGTGCTAGGCTTGACCTGTATAGACAGTGCTTTTGCTAAGAAAGGTTAGACCAGATTACCCTTGAGGTGTTTTCTAACCTGATATTATATGACTCTTAAGAGACCAATTAAAATTGAAAACTAGGAAGTATGCGTATTTTCACAATATTCATTCTGTGTCTTCATTCTCTTTGAATGTTACACTATGAGGAGGTGGTTCTTTCTGTGTAAACACTTACACAGACCTTTAATAACACTGGTGGACTTTTTTTGATCCCCTCTAAATATCCATGTTTGAGTGAGGGCTAACGTCAAGACCAGTGCAGTCCACTAAACCTATAATAGATGTTTTCTGTTAACCCTTCTCCCTCCCTAAAGGGGAAGAGAAAGGCAATAAGGGAGAAGGACTCAGTGATTAGAAAAAGGACAGCTTTAATAAAAAATAAAAAGAAAAATAATAAAAAATGGAATATATACAAAACCCCCCAGTATTGAACCCAATCAATGTGTTCAGGATCTGGGTTCTGGTCCTGGACTCATAAACACACAGATTGAGATTGAAGGCAGAATGGGCAGAGTCCTCCTTGGATGCTGACCATTGAAGAAGACAGGAAGAAAAAAAAGCAACCCTCATGATCCCTTGGCTTTATGCCAAATATGACATCTGTGGGATGGAATAACTTGTTGGTCAGTTTAGGGTCACTTTTCCTGTTAGCTTCTCCCTGTAGCTGTAGCCTTTTACTTTCTGCACCCCCAAATTTGGAACACACGATCCAGCTGTGGCCTTGGTCTGTACACCAATCCCTGGTAGTAACTCTAAACATTGGGTCTTATCACTGCCAGAAGCAGACATTGCCTGTGAAAACATGCTGTTAACTTCAGACAGTGCAGTTAGTTAGAAGAACTGAGCTGAAAAGTAAAATCACTAAACAGAATTAGTTCTGTTTTAACTTAAACCAGGACAACTAATTATTTCTCTATTTTAAACACTGAGAACTGCACACAATATGGGAAGTTGCTTGGATGGTTTCTGGCTTAGCTGTTAACCTAAACTTTCTGAGCCCTAGAAAATGTCCATGTTACCTACAAGTGGATTGTGTAACTTCAGAAGTTTAGTCTTCAGTCCATTCCTGAAGACGTTCTGTTCTGGTTTTATGTTGTTTGGGTGAGTTTTAAAAAATATATTTTATGTAAACATGATTTTTTTTTTCTTTATGTTTTCAATAACAGTAAGATATGCGATACATAATATCCGATTTTGTTAAAATTCACATCACAGCATGTAAAAAATGCTGACATTAACCGCATCTGATACAACGTCCTGATGAGCCAGGTAATTTTATAAGGTGTAATTTATTTTAAAAATTCAGTACAGTGCCAGAGGCTCTCCAAGACATTATGACATTATTCTCCTGTGACAACAGCTCTAGTAGCAGCATTACCATTAGAATACAAAGAGATAAAGTAGAAGAAATATTGAGAGATTTTTGGTTAGCATCTGATCTTTTTTTTTTTTATTATAAAAAATCCCAGAAGTATGCAGCAAGGAAAATTTTACCACAGATGTAGAGAATGTAAATTGCTAAACTTTAAGAACTACATGAACTATGTATTAAAATTAATAAACAGATATAGATCTAAGAAAAAAGAATTAAAAATCTGAAGCAAACACTTTGAAAATTAATCCAAATTGTTTCCTTCTTTTTGTTTTATCAAAAAAAATAATGAAAGTTATGTAAATTGTGTTACCCAGAAATGTAGTTTAGGATATTACATCTGTAACATTCAAGGAGCAAAACAGATCATGCTATTTCTGGATGGAGAGGCAAAAAATCTACAACTAATGAAAAAATATTTTTCTTTCCCATTTTTCAATAATCCAGTTAGGATTAAATATTGTCATGCATAATAATATGACTCACAGTTCAGGTTTCAATAGCACCCAAGAGCACTGGTCAAGGTCACAGTTTTCTTGCACTAGATTTTTTTTTATTGAAATGCAAAAATGTGAGTATAATCCCGTACCTTTGAATTTCTGCATTTGATATAAGCTACTATGTTTGCAAGAAAATGAATGCTAGATCACCATCTCTTCCAAATTTCTCAATTAAGAAGTATATTTGCAGCACCCTTAGGTGTTGCAAAGAGAATATTCTTCCTCTGACTGAACCTTTTGGCTTTCAGAAGGTTTTGGCCAAATATTTAACACTACTTCAATATAGTTTCATTGTTTAATCACTAGAGGTATCATAGCTGATAATGTCTATGAATACTTAGGGACTTTTAAATATGCAGTTTATTTAGCTGACATGTATGTGCACTAATGAAATTTTACTAAAAACGGAGTATAGCATTATGCAGAACATTTCTCACAATATTTTTAGCATTCGCATCCATACTGAGAACTTTATGTATCCTATTAATTATCTTACATTAATTATACTATATTGTATTTTTTCTATACAAAGAAACAATTTTATAATAACTTTTCCTGTAATGTTTAGTGAGACAAACATAAAGATGTTTATGTTATAAATTAAAGCTCTTCCATATATTTGAATAAGCTTTTTCTTTTGCAGTCATTTGTGACATTTTACTGTGATTCTGTATTCAAAAGCACTCAGCAATCAGATGTAACTAAAGCTAGATCAGGCTTCATGAACTTAAAACACACCTATAAAGCAACCACACAATTCAAGTGACCATCCCAAGTTAATTAAGACTTTAAAGAAGAGTTTGACCTGAATGTAACTAGTTGTAGCATGGAATATTTATGAAAGAAATTATAAAAGAGGTTTTTAAACTTGACTGTATACTGCCTGAATCAGAATAAGGGAAGTGGAATACAAAACTGATTGTTAATATTCATGAGCTGAAACTTGCTTTGACCACTTAGAAAGAGCAACAATCAAGGAACTGTGAAAAGAAAGACAACTGTAGGTTTTATTTAACTTTTCCTACTGGGGTTCAGAATAAATGACTGAATAATAAAAGGACTTAACCAACAGGATTAAGGGGTTAGCATTAGAGTTAACATTAGTGTTGGTTGAATCCTGGACCCTGGAGGCAAGAGAAAAGGTCTGGAGAAAGGAATATTTTCCCTTGGTAGAGGAGGACCCGCTTAGAGACCACTTAACCAAACTGAACATCATAGATCCATGGGCCCCAGTGGGATGCACCCACAGATGTTGAAACAGCTGGCAGATGTTATTGCTACACCACTCTTCATCATCTCTGAAATTTCATGGAGAACGGGAGAGGTGCCTGAGGACTCAAGGAAAGCCAGTGTCACTCCAATGTTTGAAAAGGTCAAGAAGGATCACCCAGGAAACTGCAGACCGTTTTAACTCACCTCTGTCCCCGAAAAGTTGATAGAACAAATCCCTCTTGATGGCATCTCAAAATATATGGAAGAAAGCTACTGGGAGAGGTCATCATGGATTCACCAAGGGTAAATCATGCTTGACTAATCTGATAGCCTTCTATGATGTCATAATTGCAGGTTAGATGAGGGGAGAGCAGATAATGTCATTTATCTTCACTTCAGCAAGACTTTTGACAGTCTCCCATAACACCCTCATTAGGAAACTCATGAAGTGTGGGTTAGATGAGTGGACAGTGGGGTGGATCGAGAGCTGGCTGAGTGACAGAACTCAGAGGGTCATGATCAATGGTGCAGTGTCAAGTTGGAGGCCTGTAGCCAGTAATGTTCCCCAGGACTCAGAGCTGAGTCCAGTCATATTTAACATACTCATCAATGATCTAGGCAAGGGGACAGAGTGTATCCTCATCAAGTTCACTGATGATACAAAAATAGGAGGAGTGGCTGACACACCAGAAGGCTGTGCTGCCATTTAACATGAGGTGGACAGGCTGGAGAGTTGGGCAGAGCAGAACTTAATGAGGTTCAACAAGCACAAATGTAGAGTTCTGCACCAGAGAAGAAGCAATCCCATGCATCAATACAGGTTAGGCGTAGACCATCTGGATAGAAGCCCCGAGAAGGAGTATCTTGGAGTCCTGTTAGATAATGAGTTAATGAGCCAACAATGTGGTCTTGTGTTCCAGAAGGCCAATGGTATCCTGGGGTGCATTAGGAAGAGTGGGGTCGGTAGGTCAAAGAAGGTTCTCCTCCCCCTCTCTTCTGCCTGGGTGAGGCCGATCAGGAATACTCTGTCCAGTTCTGGGTTCCCAGTTCAAGGGAGACAGGGAACTACTGTAGAGAGTCCATCAGAGGGCAATGAGGATAACTGGGTAGTGGAGCATCTCTCTTAGGGGGAAAGGTTGAAAGAACTGGCAATATTTAACCTGGAGCAGAGAAGACTGAGAGGGGACCTTAACAATGTCTATAAACATCTAAAGGGTGGGTGCAAGGAGGATAGAGATGGACTCTTTTCAGTGGTGTCCAGTGACAGGACAAAGTGCAATGGACACAAGCTGGAACGTGGAAGTTTCCAACTAAATATGAGGAAAAACTTCTTTCCTTTGAGGGTGACAGATCCCTGGAACAGGCTACCCTGGGAAGTTGTGGAGTATCCTCCTGTGGAGACTTTCAAAACCCACCTGGATGCCATCCTATGTCAAATCTGCTTTAGTAGGTGGGTTGGACTAGATGGTCTCTAGATATCCCTTCTAACTCATATGATTCTGTGATTCTGTGATTTTGGTTAGAGACAATTTAAAGTGCAAAAAAAAATTGATAAATACATTCTATAGTAAATTTTCTGCTGTCATTCCTTAGATAAATTGGTGAACAGTATTCGACCAGTTGCACATGCAACCAAATATTTAAAATAATGTTTTATTAAATAACAGCAAACCTGTTTTATTAACACCTATATTAAATATATAACTAAGACTACTTCTGAATACACTGTCAAAATGATTGAATAGCATACTACTTCGCTTTTTAATAGTTGTTTGTTTGGTTTTTTTCCTGGAATTAATTCTTGAAGTAAACAGTGTACTTTTTCTTTGTGCAATCTTGCTTACTGGTAAAATTTTCCAGTTGTAAGAAACGTAATAAATTTCATTGTCACGTGTCATCTTCTGGGGATCAAGCTGTTTTTTGTTGTTGTCATCTTGTTTGGGTTTTCTTCTTCTTCTCTTTGTCTTTTACTATCTCTGCAACAGTCTGCCTAAACAGTCTCCCAGAACAACTTCATCATGTCTTGTCACTGACAGGTGCTGAAGGTCACTGTGTTTGTTGGGATAGGAAACCTTTACCCATATCTCAGTGCAAAAGTGTCCTTTCAGCAGTCTCAACCATGACGCCCAAAAGAACCTTGAAAAGTCCTTTGAAGTTTGTTCACTCATAGATGTATGTTCTACAATGTGCTCTGAATGAGAATGAAGCAACAAATGCTGCTTAACTGGATTAAAACATGAACAGCCACACAAACAAAACTTGTAAGAGGCTCCAGATAATTCCAAATCAATTATGAGTGGAAAGAGAACAACTAAGAAAGTAACAGTCTCAGTACCACTGTGTGTATTGCTGAATGTGTGATAACAAATTGTGTAACAGGCAATGTTCAAGAGTTGAAAAAAATGAGATACATTATGAACTTAGAATGAAATTAGAATTTTCAAAGACTGACACCATCTGCATAAAAGAAGTTGGTACACATTACCAATGATGGAACTAGACGATCAGGTTTATTCGGAACAGAGATGCTTACCAAGTGTAGCATTAAGAATGTCTTCTGGAATACTAAAGTGGTTGAGATCTAGCCCTCTGACAGGTTTTGCTAAAACATTTGGCAGGTGTGAACGTTCATGGATATTCAATGTGAACTGAACCATGTACTAGGTGAAGCTGTAGACGAAGCTGCAAACCAAAACTCTTGACATCCTTATCGCAGAAGAAGGAGGTGTTGAGGAATACACAATTTGGAACCATAAAGTCAAGGTGCAAAAAACTCATGAACATGTGCTAGTGAGATATTATATTACTTCCAGGTGAACATAACCCAAAAAGGTTGAAACTGGTATCTTTTTTTTTTTTTTCACATGACAAGAAGGTACAATCCATGAAAATCAAAAAAGTTGGGGAATAACAATCTAAACCAGGCATCTATGATTTTTCCATGGAAGTCTACTATCCCCCTACATAACAGATGATACGCCATTTATAAAACTGCTTGACAAAATAAGGTACTATAACATATCTACAATAGCCAAACTGTTAAAAATGTATTCATCACTGCTAGGCAAGATGTTAGCTTTCAGTGTAAGGTAGAGTTTTACTTGAAAGGGAAAGGGAAGTCATCACATCACATTTCAGATGTGGCATCTATATAGATTGTCTGACTTACAGTTTGTAAACAAGTTTCAGTAATGTGTGTGCAGGTGTAAGAGCCTGGCTAGTGTGTCCTTCAAACTTTGTGCGACAATAAGTTCTGTGAAGACCTCTCTGGAGGGGAGAAGTGTTCTTTGCTTCCAATGGTCTCTGTGATCCCCCTTTGGCTCCTTGCAGATATGCTTTATCAAAAGGAAGAGATAAGTTCTGCATGGGTGGGACTCTTGTCTTTTCTTTAGTTAAGTTGGCACAGTCCTGCTGACTTTGCCATGGTGCAGGTGGATGCCAGGCACAACACTACTCCTAGCTCATGGGGCTCATGCAAATCAGCAACATTATCTGTGGAAATTGGGAATGACAGGAGATATCTCAAGGTATAAAAGGACAGAAAATAATATAGATTTTCTTTTCTTTTCTTTTCTTTTCTTTTTTTTTCTTTTCTTTTCTTTTTTTCTTTTCTTTTCTTTTCTTTTCTTTTCTTTTCTTTTCTTTTCTTTTCTTTTCTTTT
>JANHFX010025118.1:6285-20800 GCA_027560015.1 Chloroceryle amazona
TTCCATAGATAGATGGCTGTCACCTGAGCATTACCCAGAGTAGAATGCTTTTTTTCCTAGTAAAATGCTTGGACGCACTGCCCCACTTTCCATTCCCAGAGACGTAATAGCCTGTTGTGAAAACAGGAAAACTGTTGTAAATATTCCATAGGTCTGCTGTCTCTGAAAGAGAGATCCTAGATGAAAAGTGATCTGAATTCCCAAGGTTTCATCTGTGTTGCTTGGAGCACAGTTCAGGAGAATCTCAAGCAACAATGCTGAAGGGTTGTTTTTAAGGTGTTGCTACATATGGTAGCAGTTTAATGTAGGCATTCTGAAAGGGATAAAAAAGTGCTCTTTGTAATCCAGCTTTTGTTGCAGAAAGAAATGCAAATTCAAAGGCATTCACCAGTACTTTAACTTGGAGTTGAGAGAGTTCTGCAGCTCTGTGGTTGATCTATTCAGTGCACCTTTCAACATGGCTGTTTGATAAGGGAGCTCGTGCTTATCTGAATAACTAATCAATGGCTCTCTGCACATGCAGTATTACTTAGAATTCAAACATTTATAAATGAGAGAGAAGGGGGGAAAAAAATGAACATTTGAGCCTTAGGATCCCAGCATTAGGATTCTTTGCCACTTTTTCTTTCACATTGCATCACAGGGGTCTTGGTTTGAAAGGTGGCTGTGTTTAGCTTTTGGTAAAATACAGTCTTGTTGAAATTTAGATCTTCATTTTAGCAGATGGATGGCCTGCTACCTTAATATAAAGCTACTCTAAAAGTCAGTGTTCCCTGTCCTTTCTTTGGTTTTGTATCTGCTATATGGCTTAATCCAAGAACGTGGGTTTGGAGTGGTTTATATTTGTCACGAGATCAGGTTGCAAAAACATCATCTCTTCTGTCTGGCCATTAGTTCAAGATGGGTTGGTGTGATGCTTACTGAATCAAAGAACAGGGTGGTTCTGTTAAATTGTTTCTATCCTTTCATACTCTGCTAGACTTCACGATTGTATCTTCATGTTTATTTCCCTTCTCTTTGCTTCTGAAGTGATCATTCACGAATAATAGTTCATTAATTGATAGCAATGTACATGAATTTTTTATAACTTAGAATAATTTCTACCTCCCGATGGTTTTTAAGAAGTGTTGTTTCTGGTCCTGGGGCTCTGTTGGTTGGAACAGACTGGTTTAATAATTTTCTAGTGCATGTCTTCTACGTGGATTGGTTTAGAAGTCAGTGATGTGCAATGGTAGGCTATGGATAATCAAAAATTCCTGGAATGCACCTACAGGAGCTTTGGTTTTGAGCATACTTACAATATTAACACTGAAACCTTTGTTGATTCCTGTATTGTGCTTGCATGACTGTTCTAGGGCTGTGTCAAAGCTTTCCCAAAAATCTGTTCACTGTTTCTTCCTGATATATTTAGTAGAAAAGAGAGCTCTAATAAATTTGTAACTGGACTTGGGATAAATGAAAAATGTTGTGCGTTACCTGCTGCTATCCCAACTAAAAAGTCTCCAGTAATGACTAGATGCATAAAAAGAGAGGTACCCTTCACCTGTTTTCAGCATTAACTTCTCTCAAGAAACTCTGAAGAACTGACTGGAGATAATTTTCAGAATTTGGGGGATGAAATGCATCTTGCAGTACTCAACCTTCTAGATATACCTTCCTTATAAATGCTGATCCCTCTAATTTTAAGATATATTGCCACTGTGCTTTGTAATTTCTCTTTTGGAGAGATAGGGATTTGATGGCTGGACCGTTCAGTGGATGAGGAATTGGCTGGATGGCCACAGCCAGAGGGTAGTGGGCAATGGCTCAGAGTCCAGAGGAGAGCAGTGACAAGTGGTGTCCCTCAGGGGTCCGTGCTGGGACCTGTCTTGTTTAACATTTATATCAGTGACATAGACAGGGGATCGAGGGCACCAGCAGCAAGTTCATGGGTGGCACCAAGTTGAGCGATGCTGTCGATGCACCAGAGGGATGGGATGTCATCCAGAGGGACCTGGACAAGATGGAGAGGGGGGCCCAGGTGAACCCCATGAGGTTCAACAAGAGCAAGTGCAGGGTCCTGCCCCTGGGCTGGAACAATCCCCACTGTCAGTCCAGGCTGGGGAGGAGGTGACAGAGCAGCCCTGCAGGAAAGGACTTGGGGTGCTGGTGGACAAGAAGCTGGACATGAGCAGCCAGGGTGTGCTGGCAGCCCAGAAGGGAAATCCCATCCTGGGCTGCAGCAAAAGAAAAGAACTGGGGGTGTGAAATTAAACTACATGAAGGGAGTACAAAACAAAGACTGTCATTGTTCATACAGCCAACAGTTTAGGTCCAGTACTGCTGGCCACAAGATGCTGTGCAGGGTAAGTTTACGGGGTCTGCAGGAGAGGTTACAAAGTCTACAGAAGAGATACCTTCTAGTGCTATAAAAGAAACAGAAACTACAGCTGTCTCCATAAGCCCTTGAGTTTCAAATGAAGAATATTATTTGTGGGGAGCATATTACCTTGTCCTTATACTCTGCTCTAGACATCTGCTCCTGGCCACTGTCAGAGACAGGATACTGAGCTAGATGGACTGACCTCCAGACCAACCCTTTGTGGCTCCTCCTTCATTCTTAATCAAGGTGTCATTAACAATTTTGCTCTGTACAAGCTCCTTATGTACCTATCTTTCTTTCTGCTCTAAAATTACTTGTCAGACTGCAGCTATCCTTTAAGTCACTGTCTGAATGTTGGAATATATAGGTAACTCCAAAATGCAGCACTATAAAAATACTGGCAAAATGAAGAGTCCTTGATTTGTGCTCAGAATTATTTTCTTCCCTTCCCTGGTAAGAATGTATTGAAATGTTACTGAATTGCAGCATATATTGAATGTTCTGTAACTTGTTTTGATATGCTTATGTAAAAAAGATTTACTCTAACATCAAATGGTTGCAGACATACCACATATACAACACTTTGCAAAATAACTTAACTCACAGAAATTAATTTCATAACTAAAGCCCTTTATAAGTCAGAAGCTGTGTTTCCCTTCAAGCTGTACATTCAAGGAAGATTTATTGTTACTGTGCTTGCAAATGCAGGGTTTTTCAGCATGTACCATTTTCTAGGAATACCATTCTACTTCTTTCCTTCTGTAAACACTTTCCAAAGGACTCAGACTCACCTGGTAGACTATTTTTTAAAGTACATTATCACAGAAAAGCTTTAAAAGTCTGGGATAGTAAAATATATTACTTGGGATGTTAAATAACAAAAATAATTCATAGCTGAAGAACTTTAAGGAAACAAGCCATGTTCAGTAACCTTTACTTATACAGAAGTACAATTTACAGATGTCTAATTATACTCCAGCAATTTACATTTTAATATACTATTTTAATAATATTTCTAATTATTATTGGACAGGGAGTGGTAAAATAGCAAGTGAAAACTGAAAAAATCAGATTCTATACCAATTTACATTGCCAAACTGATCCTTAGAGATTTCCTCCTTGGAAAGCCACAACAGATGGGTAAATTGACAGTGAAAACCCATAACAGACTTCAGCCCTCTATCTCATTTTCCCGTGCCAGCCTCAATCCTGCATCACGTAGCTAAGAACAATGTTTACTATTAGAACCATGCAAATGCATCACAGTGCTTGTCCCTGCCAGGGCAACAGGACATTCTATTAAAAGTGCTGGACAGTTCTAATCAATTCACAGTGTGTAGTCACCTTGGGACTGCAAACATAAAACAGAATAAATAGGTAGGTCCAACCAAGCATAAGAAGTTAGGAAGCAAACTGTAAATCCCAGTTTTGAAACCCTGATCAGAATAACCCCCAAGCAAATACTGCAGAAGGTAAATAGATTTCCAGCTAGCTCATTCTGTGCTTTTTCATAAATACACTGACTGTTCCACACTGATGAACATTCAATCTTGGGCTATTATTGGAAAATTCACCCATTTTTAAGACCTTGAACAAACAAACTGGCAAGATCACAACCTGAAGACATAACCACAAGCAGTCCCCTCAGAATTCAGACACTGAGCACCAGTAAATCTTTGCTGTATAACCATTCATATTTCATAAGCAATGGGTTGCAGCAATCATAAGTGTCTGTAATTCTGATAGATATTAAATTGCTTATGTTTGGTGGTCACAAAGCTGTCAGAAAGGAGCCTGCATTTGCAAGTGTCATCTTGCCTGTCGAAGTCCAGAAGACACTAACAGTGGTGCACTAGTCTGCTAAAACAAATTAACTAACAAAAAAAAAGTCTTTAGCTCAAAAATTTTAAAATCATATTCATGATAGAGGTCTAAAATGACTACCAGTGGCTCACTCATTCATTTGGCATCTGGCAAGACAACAAAAATATATAATAGAGAATACCTGGCACTGTGGAAGCCAAGAGCAAAGCTCTAGAGAGTTTTTGCTGTTGGCAACACTCTGGAGAACTTTGCTGTAGGAATGGGATCGCTTTTACATCCAAAAAGAGAGAAAAAACATAAAAGATTTCATGAAATTATGTAGCTCTGTGCCAAAAGTAAATCTACAGAGTGCTTGAAGGTCCTTGCAGAAAGTGGACAACGTTCAGTAGCAATTAAGACACTCACCACTGTAGCACTCCATGTAATTATTTCCCTAGCATAAACTACAAGCAACTTTTCATGCAGCCCATTGGATCCTTAATGTTAAAATTTTAAAAGCATCATTTTCAGTCAGATGTACCAAAGCAGTATCCAAACCTCACCATTTTTATCAAAACTGTTTATTATCTGGGCAATCCTACCCTGGAGTTGCCATCTGCTAGTTCTGCACTGATTGCCACATTCTACTTTCACAGAGGGTAGACCCCAATACTAAACTGCTCAATTAATTGAATCATTCATTCAGCAACTGGATTCTTTGGACATTATAGCAGCCAGGTGGTTTTATTTACAAGCCATGGATTGGAAGCAACTGCCTCTCAGGGAGCTGTTTTCCTTTTTGTATCACTTGTTCAAATACCACCTTAAGATGAAGAAATCTTTTAAATAAGTTTGGAAGAGAAGGAGCTCATCTCAGCTATAACAAGTTAGCAAAACCATCCAGTTAACAGAATGCACCTAGGACTGTTAATGAACAGAACCATACTTTTCTCATCACCAGAGCTGGTTTTGCCTATTTGTAAACATTTACAAGTCTTCATTTTTTTTTCTCCTTCTTACACACTGAGAATGTTTTGCCAGCTTCACAAAGAAAAAAAAAATATCTAGGAAAAGAGTCCGAGATTCTTCACCAAAAGAAAAGCTCTGCAAGAGATCTGGTAATATGTCTACTTCTATGCAACCAGCCTTTTGTACTCAGGAGATATGAGAAAGGCTTCTCTGTTGCCATTTCAGATGGTTAACAGGTTCCTTCTAGAACATCTGTTGCTGGTTCACTCAATTTCTTCACTTTTACACTGTCTGCTGCAGGCAAAAGGAGAGTTTTCTCAAGGGTTATGGACAGTGTGCAGAATATAACCCGCAGATCCAAGAGTTCTCTGCATCACTGGCAAAAAGTGAACGACTCACTAAGCTGGAACAAGTCTAGTTTCCTAATCTTAGCCAACCTGCTCCCACTTATGTATTATATTGCATGATATGAAAGAGAAAGTAAATGAGCAGAAGCTGTGGAGGATTCTTGATGTCCAAACATTTCTGGAAGACATAGCATAGCCTTCTGAGATACAATCTCCCCTCCTTTACTGGACCCAATGGGACTGTTCCACCAAGTCCACCAGTTCCAGGATGTCCACGGCTAGACAGGACTCCATCCTGAAGTATTAAAAGTAGGCCACTAGATAATTTAAGGGGAAGACTTGGTAGGTTGGGCAATTCACTGATCTACTGACAACGTCACCAGGCTGTAACATGTGAGTAGTCAGGGAAAAAGAAATTTAATCCTTTGGGTTCTTATTATTCAAAGTACTAGGACTGAAACATGTAGCTTAAAGCTTTTATGCAACGAAGGAAAATAAAAAGGGGCAGCACAAGGATTTCTGTATACATGAGTGTACAATCATCCAAAATCCTTGTCTTCAGCTGCCCAGGAAGTTCATCAATCCCTCAAATATTTCTACATTAAATCACATGCCAGCATGAACAATGTTTCCATGTTCAGTGAAGAACACTGTGTACCTCAACCTTTAGACTTAGAGACAAAGAAAAGCAGTTGTGCTCTTGGCAGACAAACATAGTTTGAAGGGAAAGAAACAAGAACAGTACCAAAAAAAACCCCTCAGCTATTCTTGGGTCTTTACTCCAGAGACAAACAAACACATAGACATTTTCTTTTGAATTTTTTTAACTTTTTTTTTTTGCTAGGTCATTACTCTTTAGGACCAAATGACATCTCTGGATAAATCTCAAAGCTTGCAGTTAAAGAGAGAAACTTCATTTTTTTCCATCATTAGTTACAGAGATTTTGCTGCCCATCCTTGTGCAAACACAGATTTAACTGGCTTCCTTCTTTTGTTTCCTGCTCCTAATTAGCCAAGGCAGTAATGTCTTCTCTTTAGAATAAGAGCACTGAACAGTGCTTACAGGAACAGGCTGGTCCTCTTTCCTATTCCCAGAGCAGTTAATTAACCTCTTCTTAACCTGGCCAAGAGTAGGACACAATAGACTAGGGGTGTGAGATAGAAGTAGCCTGTTAGGTAAGTTTGCTCAATACCATAGAGCATCAAGCATTTAGTGCATAGATTCATTATGTGAAATTATTCTTTTTTCCAACCTCAACAATAATTAGGTCACTTTGCAACTGAAGCAAAGAGAATTAGAATGGAATAATGAGAAAGATGAGGTTCCTTTTGAGAGGAAAAAAAAAAGTCTTAGCACTTTTGCCTGGGAATGTTTTCAGAAATATCTGAAATGTCAAATCTGTCAAAGTATTTTATCAATTACCTTTAAAATAATGACAAAACATTTGTTCCAGCTTATGTGTCTTCATACACTGGGATTTAGCTTGTCCTTTATTCAATATTTAACTATATGAACAACATTGGCAGAGAAATAGCAACTTGGCTGAGAACCACAGAACATAGGTGTTGTTAATGAGCCTTTAAATTATTGCTTCCTTTATTTGTCAATGCATACCACAATATCTCCAGGGATAAACATCCAGTTTCACAGCTCGACTAGCATTAGTGTTTTGAAATCTTTCTTCTACAGTGTAATAAAGATTTTCCCTTACATAGTTAAAACATTTTGCTTTTTACCACAAGACTGGACATCAGGTCACTGCTGCCTCATGTAGTTTGTGATCATCTAAAAGCTGCAGCTTCTCTTATGTAGAGCTTCTGCTGTTCTAGCATTCCCACTCTTGCACACACAGGGTTGATGATACTCATACGTGAGATTTAGCCCCCTCTCTGATTGATTTGCATCATGCCTGTCTCATGCTATTACTCCCATCAATCAACATTTCACACTCTAATCTTCCCAAGTGCTTCTAGTTGCCCTGCCCTTGCCTGGTTTTGCCTGAAAATTTAATAAGGACATTACCCATTCTGCTGTCCAAGTCCTTAATGAAACCATAAATAATGCTGACCTTGAGAAACTTCACTTTCCTCATCTTTTCACTTTGTGACCAACAATAGATAGCCACTCTCAGGATGACTTCTCAGCTACTTGCTTACTTGTCCTACACTAGTTCCCTAATCTTTCTACAACTCATTTAGGGGAATGCAGTGCAAGAGTATCAAATTATGTTGAAAAATCACTTCACATGTGAAATTTTCTTTGTTTTCTGCAAAGCTTATCCCCATATTATAAGAGGAAGTTGGGTGCTTCAAGTTCATTAATTCTAAACAGCAGAGGTGTTAAAAAAATTAAGTTTTATTACAGATGGAAACTGCAACTTGTTATGGCTGAGTGAACACTGGTCTTGAAAACACTACCAGATATGTAAAATAAAAGCATTACATGCTTTCCTTACCTTAGCTGAGTTCAATAAAGCCATTTTATCTCAGTATCTGCCTAAAGAGAAGCTAAGCATCTGAACAAACTTTGATGGTTAAACTCAGGCAGTTCCATGCAGGAATTGATTATGTCATCAGTAGATAGATGTCATAGGTGCCTTTATCATTTAAAACATCTAGGTATAGATAGGAGCAATTCTTCAGTCCTTTCAGCACACCCTTAATGATGTCCCTTTGCTAATAACCATTGGAATGTGGAGTAAATGGAGGAATATTGTTATATCCAGAACCATATTTTGGAATAAGCTCTTCAAACAATGGCTCAAGCACAATCAGCTGCTTTTGGATTAGATATTGGCCAAAATAATACTTGTGGTTGGTTGGTTTGTTTGGGTTTTTTATATGCATCAGTACTTGATGCTATTAAGGTTAGTCTGGGGTTTTTTGTTTTGTCCATCACAGTTCCAGATTTTTGACTGCTCCTTTCTTCAGTATTTTTTCACAGTTTATTTCTGACACAGCCATCAGTCAAAGCCAGGGAGTCAAAGAGCTTGCTTCACTTCCTGACACATAACTGCTCAGTTATGCACATTACTCCAGCTGAATTCTGCCAGAGCTTATTCCACACCCATTGTCCCTTAAGCGTGTGTAACAGTTCCTTCTTTGTGCATGATTCATGGAATCTTTGAGGCAGCTACTGTCCATTTTTCTTTATCCCAACCTGTAAAAACTTGAGCTTTTATTTCTTTGGAGGTCATGTAACCATTCTTCACCTGCATCATTCAATATTATAGGCACTGAAATAGACTCTGCAATGTAGTGGGGATTTGTATCCAGGTTTTTTGTCATTACCTGTCCCTGCAAAGAGCTGCTTAGGAAAAGATAGAAAGGGCAGGTTCTTTGCAGGGTCAGAACATAGAAATATGGATCAAGCTTTGAAAACTCTTGCAATTAACCTTGATAAAGAAGGATGAAAAATTGAAAAGGGTTCAATTTCTTGTTTCTAATATGTATACAGTTAAAAAGATTTCCCTGCCTCCCCAGTTTCCAGTGGCATTCCAGGAAAGAGGAGCAATCCTGAGGAAAGTTTCTCTGTGGAAAATAAAGACAGCTCAAAGCAGACTTTTAAAGTTTCTGAAATTAGTAGAACTTTACTGCCTCGTAACTCTTACAACACTCACACAGCAAGCTCTTCCTGTGCCTCATGGTGCCCTGTCATCTTCACTGTGGGGTGCAAACACTCGGGGACATACTGCAGTGGATGACCAATTTAATTACTCATTTTAATTACAGACTGTCCACTACAGTGAATGATAATAAACACCTTCCCATCTGCCAGGGTCTTTAAAAGGAGAGGAAAAGAAAGCATTTTGCTCCTGTCCCAATCTCAACTCTCCTCCAAAGCACACCTGCTGAACTTCCCACATTTCTTCTTGCCTTCCACCAAGCTAAAGATGCCATAATTCCTGTCACTGAATAAGCAATAACAACAGAATATTGTTGTCAGTGATGATAAGATAGAAGCAGGAAAAAATGAACAAAAGATGGGAGTAAAACATGGACCTAGAGACTCACATCTGGTCCAAGGCAAAGCAAATATACATACTTGGATTCTTTCTTCTTAATATTCAGTTTCACTTCAGCTGGGTGTAACTTTTAACCTAACTTATTCCTACATTTCCAGATACAGAAAACAAAATTACCTCCCAAAAAGGTAGCTCCCTGCAGTTGCTCTTTGGTTTAGGACAAGATTTCATTTACCTTGACTATAATCACAGTAGCAAATTGATCATTTTCATAGAATTCTCAATTACTTTTTATTAATTTTATTAATTATTCATCTTTTGCAACATGGAATCCATTGCTTTTATAATGTCAGGAAAGAATGGAAGTAAGCTCATCACATTAAATCAACAATATTTACTTTGTCTCCACTACCATACTATAAAAATTGAAAGGGTTAAATATTTAAAAAATATGGTTTTGAGAGATTTTATGCATTAATCTAAGCAAGAGAAAGCCTATTTCAACTTTTGTGCACAAAAATAGGATGTAAACTGACAATGAGAAAAAGTAACACTAATCATGTTAACCCTTAATCCAAATGCAGAGTAAATTCAAAAGTAATAAAGACTCAGTTTTAAAGCTAGTTGGTAGTAATCCCAGAATGATGACTATTATGGAGTTATGATCTAAAGTTAGATATGTGGAGAAGGAGGCTTTTCTCAAGAGATATGGGACTTAACATGATACTGATGTTTTTTGGAAGAACCACTTTCTCTTCCTGAAAAGATTTGTGAGCTTCAGCCTGGTAGTTTATAAGAATTCTGTCTGTTCAAGCCCTTAGCTAAAGATCTACTGGATAACGTGTCAGAAGTCATTCCTGCTGTATAACAGTGATGATTTAGATCTTCCCTCCTGAAGTCTGCACAGGTTGATTTTTTTCTATTGGGTTTTTGCTTGATTATTCTTGCCCCGTTTTGTCATTAATTACTTAAGAAAAGATTTCATAAAAACCACGCATCTTACATGGTCTGTGTCTCAAGTGAAAAACAAAGCAAACAAAAAATTAGTGAAGTGTTAACTCTCCTTGAGAAGTGCAGCTTTCACCAGGCTCAGGCTTCATTTATTGTGAAAATAAAGCAGTGGCTACACAAAATATTAAAGGAATGACAGAATTGGCTATCCAAAGGATAGCACATGGAACCTTTCACGTCAGGAAATGGGATTAAGATTTTGTTGAATGCAATCAGAAGTTAACAGCATTTGGGGAGGTGACTTGGTAACAATGTCAGTAGTTACAGCCTTGGACTAGAGCAATTCAGGCGACTAAAGGAAAAGTTTCTTCTTTTTCCTTTTTCTTTCTTAAAGAAAATAATCCTACTTTTCTCCCAGGAATATATCTTTGGGAAGGTGGATCATCAGACAGTGCAGAACTAAGGAGCAGAGCAAGAAGGAATCAGTGAGGACTGGAACTACCTGTACATAGCAGAGAGATGGACCAGAGATAACGTGAAACAGTCCCCATAGCTGTAACTTGCACACCATGGGAGAGGCTGGATCAGGAGAGGAAAACCAGCCTTCATTTACCTCTGTGCTTCCCTCCCACCCTCCTCCTTTGGCTCTTCCCGCACCTCTACTGTGGAGCTGTTCCTCAGTCTAAGCTAAGAGTGCAGTAGATGCTTTTTGTGATGCAATATCTCACAGCCTTGCTAAATCTTTAGCTAAGGAGCAGAAAGGGAAGCTATACATGGTGCACAAATTAAAGTAGCCAAAGGCTGCAAACTGAGCATGTAGGATTTTAAATAAGCTCCTGAACAGTTTAATTTCACTTATTCCTCATGGTAAGAGTACCTACGGGTTTTTTTGTGATCACACCTTGTCACCCTGGATGAAGTCTTCACTTTTTCATCATGGCATTTAATATGTTTAATAACATACTGCTTTAGTTTCAATGCAAGACTAAAATAGAACTCACTGCTTTCCTGCATAAACTTTGCAGCTGCTGGCTAAGAATCAGACTTCTCAATTTTGCTTCTTTAGTGTAAGTATTTTACTTAAAGACACTAATGAGTTTTCAGTTTCAGGATGTTAGGTGGGCAGGTTTGAAGGATATATAATGTGGGCAGGGATTGAAGGCTCTGCTTATTCAGGATTATTATTACTTTACAGACACTTAAAGTGAAAAGGACTAGAGAATATCTACAGGCATAAATTTATGCTGAAGTTACAACATAAAACTCATCAAAAGAAATAATTTGCCAACTATAGAGATGTCCAAGAAGTAAATTATTAAAATTTCCACTGGTTGTTTGGTTGAGTTTTTTTTTTCAATGCAGAAAGAAGTGAAAAATCATTAATACAACTAACAAAATATCCCCCATTTTTTGGCCACAAGCAAAATCAGGAGGACTCAAGCTGGCAATAGCCTTCCAGCTTTAATGAAAATATGAATGACTGCTGTGATGTACTGAATATCCCAAAATAAGGGGAAGGCCAAGGACATTGCCCCTGATTAGCATTTTATTAAATGCCATCTGATGCATTTCTGTGACCTTCTAGCCTCTTGCTGGCAAATGGTTTGAATGCACTTGCTCCTTTAATTGTTATGCAAATTCTTGACAAGTTCTAGGAATAGACTACCCAGGGAAGGGGACCTCTTACTAAATAATATTTGCTATTAACTCTTGGCTCTACTGAATAAATACAATATTTCATTTTAATTTGTCATGTCAGAATACTTCTTTCAGCTAAGATTTAGATTTTTTTTAATCATTAGTGAAGTTATCAATAAATGCAGACATCCACCTGTAGGCAGCACTGTGTCTTGTCAGTATAAAGGCATCTGTTATAAAATGAGTAACAGTGCTACTGTGTGAATATTTAAAAGATTAATCTACAAATATTGGGTCATAGGCAGCACTATTTCTAGGAGGTGCTTTGAATTTTTTCCTTTGACAGAAGCCCTGCTCATAATACAAGCCTGTTGTCTTCTGGTTTAAAGTAGAGAGTATAATTCACTGAAAAACTCAGTCACATGTGCAGAGAATTTCTCTCAGCATCTTCACAGCATTTCTGCACTTTCAGTTTCACCTATTGCATAAGAGTTTATCTTTTAATGCCATATGCAGAGAGTAAGAAAGTGATTAAAAGCTCGAATCTTTAGTATTATTGCTGTTACCCTGACTTTTTCCCAAGAAATGATAAAACACTGATTCATCTTACTTTAATAGGAACTTTGGGCAATACTTTCTTCATGTCTGGCTTTTATAATTGCATTTTTCTTGCTGTTTATATACACTTGTGTGGGGGCACGTAGGTGGTGTATGCAAAGTGATTGCAAACCACCAACTCACTTTCAGAAGTCTCGAGAAAAATAAATATATTCTTTTTTGATGGAAGCAGTAAAGGTCAAAAGTATGTGATCAGAGCATCAATTCATTTGGTTCCATATAGTGAATATATTGGGAAAAACTAAATGGAGTTTGTTAGAGAAAAGCATGTTATAAGCCAAAAATTATATACTGCCTCTGCTGACATTCAGCCCTCACCACAAAATGCCATCCATCAAAATATTTACTATAAAAGGGTTACATTGCTCATTTTAAAAGTGCTGAATTTCCACAGGGCAATAACAGCCAAAAGAAAAGTTTGAAATTTCCTTGGATTTAACCAGTATTTTATTGAGAAGAAAAAAAATAATGTCACCTTCAGTAAGAAAATTATATTTATCCAGATAAAACCAGTGGACAGAACAAAATGTAATTTCAAATGAAAAATACTTATCTAGTATTTAGCTTCCTGAGACAATGTTTTCTCTTTTAAAGAGTGACATGGGTATGACATGTAATAAACACTGCATGAAATCATTGCTCTGTAATTTTTCTAAGCCAATAGCAGTTCCAGTTTTGTACAACTGCAAAACATTTAACATAAAAATACACTTGCTACAAAATAGGTATTTTATTGGTTGACTAATTAGAAATTAATATGCTAAAAGAGGAGAAAAAGGGAGGAATTTTGCTAATAATGATAATCTGGGGGATTCAGAACACTGTTATATTTCTAGATTATGTATAAAGTCACTAGAGTGAAATTCAGAGATGCTTAAAAAGCCAGTGATGAACAAATACAGATTATTGTATGTCCTAAAAACAACCTATTTGTTCCCTCAGAATGAAAAAGAGTGTAAGAGCAAAATATTACTACAGCATAAACTACTTCTTTCAGTCAACTACCACTCCCATCACAAACTCAAAACTTTTCAGCCAAGTGAAGACGAAGATTTTGCCATTCTCTTCCTTTCTATGCATATGATAATTATTAGGTTCAGGAACTGCTCCTGATACGTAGTGCAATGTGCAAATCTTTGAGCCTCCTGCACCTTTACGAACCAATAGTTAAAGTGTTTAACATTTCCAAAGCAGATATTGAAACATGCCTGTGCATTCCTTCATCCTGCAGACCTATAGGAGAAGTTGAACAAACTTTAGCTTCCTCAAACAGTCACAAGTACAATATAGTCATAGCCTCATTAAAATTTCTTGCTTATAATTACTTTCTTGGCAAGTTCTCAATTTTTTTCCCATGAACTACTTAGAAGAAACACAGAAACTATCACTAATAATCCTCCTTTCTCTTGCCAAGACTCTCCACCAATGAAGAGGGATCAATAAGCCAGTGGTATATATACATTAAACCATTATGACACAATAAATATCCTATAAGGACTGTTACAAAGCAAATATTTACCAGCAGTAATCACACATGTGGTTTATGACACAAATAGATGATTTTAAGTGTTACAAATATTTTGACACCTCCCTCCAAAACAAAGGATTTGCCAAAGGTGAATAGCCTTCTCAAATCTGTTGTGTCAGTAAAGTCCCTAAGGTAGATGCATAAATCCAGCTGATGAAAGTCAACAGGATCTACTCCAGAGCAAGCTAAAGACCTACAGCTTCCATTTTTGTGCTTTAACTAATCTTGACCTGTAAAAGGCTAAAAAGTGAACCTTGAACAGAAAAGACAAATCTTTTTTTTTTCCCCCCACTAAAGAAAAGCTAAAGTTCAGCTACAGAAGTGACTGAATTAC
>JANHFX010025119.1:0-50632 GCA_027560015.1 Chloroceryle amazona
TTCTGTTGACAGCAGGGTGCCCTCAGCCAGCACAGGGGTCCTGGCGTGGGGTGGGGTGTTGGAGATGTGGGGTGCAGGTGGCATCAGACAGTGTTCCCTCTGGTGAAACCCACGGCTCCGGCTCTGGCCGCAGCGTCGCCGCGACGCTCTCCTGGCAGCTCCAGCCTGGCTACCGACTGCAACGCGATAACGGGCTCGATTAGCATCAACCGCCGGCTCCGAGCCCAGCCGAGGATGGCGAGGATTAAGCAGCCGGCTTCTTCTGCTAATTAATAATCCACTTGATTAAGAATTGCCCATCAATATGTCACCAGTGCAAGGACAGGCTTTACGGCCATGGGCTGGGGACGTCAGTCCATGGGGCCAGCATCCTCCTCTTCTTTCGCACCCTGTGCTGCTTCTGCACAGCCTGCCCAGACC
Organism: Chloroceryle amazona; assembly: GCA_027560015.1. NCBI lineage: Eukaryota > Metazoa > Chordata > Aves > Coraciiformes > Cerylidae > Chloroceryle > Chloroceryle amazona. The sequence continues at coordinate 421 of JANHFX010025119.1, forward strand.
CCTATCTCTGCCCCCTCTTGACTGCCACCATCTGATGTCATTGGTCACACTGATGATGTCATCAGCATCCGACTTGCTCCCACACCCTCCTGTTCTTGCTGCCATCCCCCAGAAGCCTGGGGCTCCCTCTGCCCAGCAAGGTGGCAGAACAAGGGCCCCCTGTGTCTTACAATGTCATTTGTCACACAGGCTCATGATGATGTCACAGGCTCTCACATTCACCCGAGATACCACCTGAGTGGGCTGTTTCCAGTTCCCACTCGATGGGTTGGGCAGAACTCAGCGATAAAAGATCCCAAAGCCTTGGGGAACACCCCAAAACATGAGGGGGGAACCCCAGATCAGTCCCTCATGCTAAGGAAGAGCATCGTACCCAGCAGGTGACACTGGGGACACAGCATCCAGCCAGTCTGGGGACAGCAGATCTGGGGGGACCAACATCCCCCCCCTCCTTCCAGCCTGAACCCTCCCAGCACTGCAGCACGGGGCGGGGGGGGGCAGACAGCCAAGGAGGGGACAGTGTCCCCCCAGGGCAGCTTTACACAGGGAGAGTGCAGCAGGGAGCGATAACAGCACCTCCCCCAGCTCCTCGTGCGGGAATGCAGAGCAATTAGCTAATTGCAGTGGGAGGTTGCGGTGGGTGCCTGCCCTGGCCCCCCCAGTACGGCCCAGTGGGCTCTCTGAGTGGGAGCTGCATCGCTTTGTGTTTAACCTACATTTGCTTTTGTCCCGGCCGGCACAGCCGGAGCATCCCCAGGGCCCTGTGTTCGGCTCAGCACAGCACGACACGGCTTGGCACGGCTCAGAACGGTACTGGCTCTCTCCCAGCAGCCCCCAGACCCAAATTAAGATGCCAGGGCTCAGCCTCACTGCGTCTCACCGGGTTAATGAGCCCAGGTAAGCAAGTCACGCTCAGGTGGTGACACGGTGACATGCCATCTGGCCGTGGCATGGTGTCCCCAGAATGGGGACGATGTTTTGCCTCCTCCCAAGGCAGGACCCCCTTCCCCAGGGTGTCACCCCCAGACCATCCCCCTCCCCGGGAGGATGGGAGCTCTTGGCAGCCTCTCGAGGAGCGACACTTGCTGACGACAGCTTCGCCCGAGCTTTAATTATCTAACGAGGCTCTGCGTTCGCAGCCGCTCTGCGGTGAACAAACAAACAGAGGCAGAAGCGCCTGCTCCAGCTGTGGCATGAAGCCCAGATGTGCAGCTGGGTGGGAGGGGGGAGCGATGCTGCTTGGGACTGGGTGAACTGGGTCTGGGTGCATCATCCCAGCCTGGGAAGGGGCTTCTGTGGCCCCAGACTCCCAGGAGAGGACCCACGGGATTGGGATATGAGTGTAATTCCTGTCAGTGGGTGCTGATGGGAGCCTGGGTGCTCCAGGGTGCTGTGGGAGCAACAACTCTAATTATCAGTCCCATCACCCTTCCATGGGTCCTGGCAGGGTGGCAGCTGGTGACGCCGATGTCACTGTGGCAGTGGCAGGCTCTGCACATTTTTATCTCCTCCTTGATGAAGTTTCTTGGGCTGCTGCCATCCCCGCAGGGTCCAATAACCCCAGATGGGATCCACAGCCTCTCGGGAGCTGCCCCGGATGCGTGTGCAGCGGCACGCGGCATCTGGAGCCGCTGAGGAGAGAGCCCCCGAGCCAGCATCTCCAGAAAAATCACCTCCAGAGGTTGTGGGAGCTGGGTGGGGGTCATGGCAGGGAGAAAAAGTCATCTGTGGGCCTGAGACATCCTTGTTTCCCACAGTGGTTTCTCTGTCCTGGGTGCCCTGGGCCAGGCAGGGATGAGCCTCACCCCATCCCAGCATCACCCACCTCATCTTCCCTGGGATGCAGGAGCTGGATGGTCCTGCTGCAGCTGCAGCCCATCCCCACAGCTTTAGGACAGCCCCATGGGCTAGCTGGACACCCTTTGGGTGCTGCACCTAAAGCTGTCAGCACACCTAAGTGACACCTCCACGCTCCCCTCACTCAAACCCAGCTAAATACCCCAGTGCATCTCCAGGATAACTGGTCTGGGGAGAGCATCCCCCACTCACAGTTCTCCTCAGGCACTGGTGGCTCCTGGGATGGATTTTTTTTTTTAATGGGATTAATTTTTCCACCTCAACTGCTGGCGGGGAAGGTCAGCACTGGGGAAGGGGCCGAAGTGAGGCAGCCAGTGACGGTGACGCGGCAAGAAGGGGCCATTGTGGCGAGGCGCAGCTGCGCGGGGCGCTGAGGGAGCGGGAGGCAGAGAGAGGGGATGAGATTGCCCGGCTCCCCCGCTCCCCCTTTGCACAGCTCCGGGCGCCAAGCTCTCAGCTGCTCGCTGCCCCCGCCCGGCTCCCCGCTTCCCCCGCCGCCCCTCAGAAGGGCGCGGGTCCCCTCCAGCCTCCGCCCGCCCCGCTGTCGCCCTGGTCCCGGAGCGGTTCCCCTCGGGCCTCGGCCGGCAGAGCTACGTTCCGGGGCAGAGGGGCCCCCGTCGTAGCCGAGCTACTTAGCGGCTGCCCGGCCTTAGATTCCGCCTCACGGAGCCGGGCCTCCCGCGCTTCTCCGCGTGAGGGAGGCAGCGGTAGCCGCGCGCCTTCTGCCTGTGCGGTAGCGGCAGCACTGTGGCCCTGCGGCAAGAAAGGGTTTCTTCTCTCTCGCCGCCTAAAAGGAGTATTTCCTACACAAACACTCCCACCACCCAGCTTAAAGGTGTAAGTTTTTACCTAGTCCTTTTCCCTGGAGGAGTTCAAATAATGGACTTCATTGAGATGTGTGGAGAGTGAAACATGATCAGAGAAAGGGCAGAAGTTCCTAGCCAGGTGTCGGTAACCTGTTGGTTAGGTTGTCTTGACATCTTAGCTCATACTCCAGTTAAAAATAGCAATAAAAATAGCAAGTGACCAAAAGGCTGGAGAGAGTGAGGGTGGTGAGACACACACGTGTTGACCGGGGAGGCTGTGGATGTCCCAACCCTGGAAGTGTTTTGGACCAGGTTGAACTGGGCTTTGAGCAACCTTGTCTAGTGGGAGGTGCCCCTGCCGATGGCAGGAGGGTTGTAACTAGATTAAGGTCCCTTTCAACCCAAACCATTCTATGAAACCATGACATGGTGTTACTAATGTATTGCACATTTTTTCAGCTAAAGAGTAAGAAATTTCCTATTCAAGAGCTGTGGCAGATCAGTAGGAGCTTAGCTTGACATTCCTTATGTTTTGAAGGCTAAAATGCAAGCTACAGAAAGGGTTCGAGAAAGGAAAAAATAAAACTAGAAGCAGATTTGTGTTTCCCTGTGGTTAATGCTAAGCATTCACTGCATACAGGAATTTAGAGAACAGTTAGGTTCACAACTATTTAGGTTCATTATTTTCTAAAGCCTTAAGAGCTGGAGGGTTTTGAGAATAGGCTTTGTGGACAGTCTCTTGTTGCTTCGTAACAATACTGGCTAGAAAGTAATTAGGAGCTTTCTACTATAAAAGTCATTGAGTAATTCAAGATGAATACTTCTTTGGAGAAATAGAGTCTAACAACCAGCAATGGAATTTTGAAATGCCAGGAAAGGAAAACTGAGATGATTATTCTGCAAATGAGAAAGTTGAGGCTGGTACTACAGCGCTGTGTTTCATATTGTTTACATTGGAATGTGTGAATCATCTTGATGGTGCAGTGTTCTGTAAAGTCTTGTCCCTGATGTAAAATAACTGCATGAGATATAGTTCACCAGGACTGGAGGTAGTCTTTTATGCTTCAGGAGTTTACATAAATAATCTGCCCTATGAAAGAGTTATACTGATTTACTGATCACACCACTGAGTGCCTTCCTGATGTTCACACTGTTCAGCAAAAAGAGCCATTGCTCTGCTGTTGGTGAAACAGAGGTGGCCCTGCGCATGGCGGGGAGGTTGGATTAGATGATCTCTAATGCCCCTTGCAGCCTAAGCCATTCTAGGATTTTATGAAACACTCATTTAACTCAGATTTTACAAATGAGATTTTAACAGTTAATATGGAAACAAAAAGGGGCCCTAACAGCAAAATTTGGTGTTGTCAGTGGTTTGTATTTTGGAAAAAAAAATATCCCTACATTAACTGATCTTTACTAAAAGTGCTTTTAAACAGAATATTTTAATACTGTCTGATTGATCATCTCAGAAGTATTTTGTATTTCATAGGTCAGCGTTCTGGCCACTATAGACAGATACAGAAATAGGTCTCGCCTTTGTGTGCCTAATCTGGAATGGGATCTGATTTTCAGAGAGTGTTTAAGCATTTTTAAAGTGCAGATGACTTTCGTCTCACACTGCATAATATAGTCCTGCGAGAATGAAGGTAGCTTGGCATCCAGCACACCGGGGGAATAGGGACACGTCATACAGTGATTTGCAGAGATCTTTAGGAGACATTTCAGGTGCTGAAGTACGTGCCTAGTGCTAGTTTGCATTCCAGGATATCGCACATGGCCACAAACTGCCGTGAGTCTCCTACAGATGCCAGGCTGTGTCCTGCAGATTCCTCTGGTAGTATTCCCCAGGGTATATAAAAAGGCCGAGGTCACACAGGGAATCGTCTCCCAGCATCACTGTCTGTTTTTTGTTTAGGTAGTGCACCCAGATGGAGGTTTCTTGTGTACTATTCTAAATATACAAAAATAAAATAACAACCGACCACACTGGGTAGACAGGACATGACTCTAAAGAGCTCTGCTGAAATAGCCACATATGGTATGTTGCATGATACTTTATTTCTCCCAGAAGAATTAAGATGATAGATGATAGTTGGGATTTGAACTTGTGCATCAGGAAGTCCACTCTGAATATAAAGGGGGCAGTATGTGTTTTGTGAAACTACCAGTGTAAAGAGGATGTAGTGGAAAAATGAGTTTCAGTTTTATTGGAATAATGACATTTCTGTGGAAATGAGGCAATTGTTTATAGTCCTGTCTGCAGTTTGCAAAGCCAATTCATGGATGGGGTTAAAGCTCTGCCGAGAAAGCCAGAGGTCCCTGGGGAGACTGGGGTGTGCCAGTGCTGGGGAGCCTTAGCCAGCCAGTGCCCTGCAGCCGGCAGGTCTGCAGGGTGGGCTGGAAGCAGTGCTTCAGGGACGGGGCAGATCAGGAGCCCAAAGGAGGTCACTAGAATTTCAGAGCTGCCTAGTGAGTGCATGTCTGTGCATGTGTGCACAGATGTGTACACATGGCAAAAGAAACAGCTGAGAAAGCCTTGGCTGCTGAAGGGAAAAGATGGGTATTGGATGGTGCCCACAGGGAACTGTTTTATTTTGTTTCTGTAGGCAAACCAAAGAGAGAGAGATGGAGTCTAAAGAAGTGATACTGCCCTGCATGCTATAGTGATTGAAGTGACAACATAGTGACTGAAGAAAAAAAATTCTTCAGGTAATGAATTTTTCTTAAAAAGCAGTCTTTATGGAGGCAGTAGCTCTTTGAAATCAACAGACAGCTTTTGAAAATAAAGGGTTTAGGGTTGACTCTAGAAACTGATCCTTATTTGTTAAAAGCATTGATCAAACAGATCTTTAGTACAGACTCTATGATGGCATAATTTTTCTTTTTTTTTTTTTTTTTTTTATTTGCAGTTTTTATATCTATGGTGATGGGATGAATGCTGAGCTGGCTCTCTGGAAAACTGGGTAAACACAACTGCCTTCTTTCAAACCTGGCCAACGGCAATTGTAGCCCCCTTTAGTTCCTGTAATGCAGCACGTTTTGTGCTGAGTGCCCTCTTGAGGTCTTTGGCACACAGTGACCTGGACAAATCCCGAGTAGTGTGTACCTGAGCTGCTCATTAGTCATCCCTGTAAAGCTTTTCCCTCCTTTTTTTTTCTCCTTTGGAAGAGATTTTCCACCAACCAACCAAGACAGGGGGAACACAGTTCGGTCAGCTATTACTTTAAGTCAGAATTACATATAGTGTAAAAGAAAAGGTAAAAAATAATTCACAACTTCATCCAAATCCCAATCAGCCACACTACATCTGTGTCATGGTCAGGAGCTTTGATTAGCTTTATCAATGTATAGAAATGTGCTTCCTACTTATATTTCTGTTTGGTTTTTTTTTTCCCTAGTTCTGGCTGGGACTGAAGGGAAAGTGCTAAAATACCCTTTGAGCCTCTTCTTGCAAGACATATCAGAGATCTCAGGGGGAAGCCTGTTGTCCTTATTCTTCCAGCCAAGTTCTGTAGTCAGAGGAGCTCCAGAACTCTGGATAATTTCAGTAAGTACAGTAACTTTTGGGTGCTTATCTGGTTTCCTTATAAACTGTAAATTCATGAAATTTCCCCTTTATTCCAATTCCCCCCAATTGTGTTGGTTTAAAAGAAATACCCGCAGTTATCCTGACCAGCATGCTATCTTAATTCCAAATATTTATTAAATATTCTGAGCTTAAGAATCAAAATCTGATACTTCATTATTAGTAGTAATATTGGGTTCCGACATGGAGCATTTTGCCTTTGAAAAGCCTTTAGAAATATATTTTGTTTAGATTCTAGATACACTTATTTTGCTGCTAGTGTAGCAGGTGTTTTTCTTAACCATTTTTTTAGGAGAAATCCTAAGTTTAGAGGAAATGAGCACTCGATTATTTAAATTTCCTGAGATTAGAGGAAGAACACTTTGCCAAACAATGCCTCTTCACTTCAAAACCTCTCCCCATAAATTATGTTAGGAGATCTTATTAAAAGTCTGTAAAAATTTCCTATTAAAAATGGTTGATTGCAGTCCAGACCATCACAGCTTTTGTGCTTTCAGTGAAATACCACAGCTGTCGCAAAGAAATATATTGTGAGACAAAAGGTTTTGTTTCCTTAGTCATAAATTATTTTTGTGATATCTGAAGTAAGATAAAACTTTCACTTATGTTTGAGTGAAGGAAGATTCCAGTGATAACTTGTTCAAAAATCTATAAAAAGAATATAAGAATGTAGATCTAGATAGCAAATTAGAATCAGACTTCCTCTTTGTTTAAGGAAAGCAATTATTTTTGAAGTCAGTGAAGATTATAAGCAGGGATAATAGCATAACTCTGCAAAGCACAGTGCCTTTATCTCAGTAGAACCTGAAGTCTGAGCTTTCAGGTCTGACCTTTGAGAACCATACAACAGAAACCCTTAGCGCTGGCTATTTTTTAAACCTAAGTTAAACAGTAGTAAGCAGTCTGTTTACTACTTAAAAAACAGAAATCTACTAATTTTTTTTTTTCTGATTTTAAAGAAGTTTTAAACAAATGGGCTTTGACCATATTTGCTTTTCTACTGTCAAATGAGTTTTCTGCTAAGGAATTCTGCAGAAGCAGCAGCCTTTTAGCGGAAGAAGGGCAGTATGTACACTGAACAGAGTGTGAAGGATTTGTTGTCAGGACTGGATTCTAACTGTGTTCACCCAATCAAAGAGTAGAAGTGTATCTCACATATGACCTGTGTATATAATGAAAATACAGAAGAACAGCATATACTCTAAAGATTCTTTTCCTAAATCAGTTGCCAAATAATTTTGAATGAAAGATAAATTAGGTTATTCACCATTTGCTCATACATCATTGCTTTATGTATAAAGGTCAAATTTCTCAGCCTCCTCCCCTGCTCGTTACAGAGATTACCGAATAAAGAAAGATAGTGAAGGTGCTAGAATTCAGAGTTTGAGAGACATTTTGGGTTATATATGAAAAAATCAATGCGCTTTTTCTAACTATTAACAGTATTTATAAATAAGCCAGTTCTCTTTACCTGGCACCATCACAAGAGTTTACTGGAATTTGTTTATATGTGTATTTAGATCAGAACAAACCCACAAGATGGTCTTTTCTGCTGTGTAATTGAGCGAAATAGAGTATGCAGCCTTGATCCTTTAATAAGATCCATTACTATAGGCTCTTATGTTTTTTCTCTCCTGAGTGCTTTTTCTTATAAATCAAAATCCATCTTCACAGTGCTTTTTTATGGCAACATGTGCTATGCATTCTTCAGGTCAAACTCACTCAAACTTAAAGAACTATGAAGATAAATATCTTTAGCATAAGGTCTAAAGCAAAATAATCAGCCTTTGGGAATTATTTCCTTTGTGACGATGAAGAAATATATTTCATTTCCCATATACCTGGGGCAGGGACAAGGTGAGTCACGTATTTGTGTTGATGAGATCCAGGAGCTGATGCACACCAGTGTAGATGAGGTGCCTCGGGCACACAATTACATACTGCTCCAGCCGTTGCTGCAGGGTGTGTGGGACACTTTGAGGGTTGGGGAGTATCTAAAACCTCTGCAGTCCTCTGTACCCTGTTAGGATCTAGCTCTGTGTTCTCACTCATGCTGAATGGTCTTTTGCAGGTAATCCCACTGATGTCAGTGAGACTTTTCTGTAATAAAATGCTGTCTGACAAGAATATGGATATCAGAATCTGGCCCTGCTTGCACTAATTCCATTTTAATGAATACTTAAACAGAGTTGTTATTAAAAAAGTCTATTTCCTAATATTCAATAAATCAAAACTATAAAATCAGTTTACCAGTTGTTGCCACTCTAGTCAAAACCAGTTTCTCTTGTATTGAAAAGAATAGGACAACCTGTCTCCATTCAGGAGGGATTAATTGTAATGCTTTTATCTGCTTTGTAAGATTTATTTTTCATAATGAAGAGTACTGCATTCAGTTTTGAGTACTGAATTCAGTTTTAGTCCTCACTATAAAAAAAGATGCAGTCAGGCTGGAAAGGGTCCAGAGAAAGTCCACGAGGATGATCACAGGACTGGAAGACCTGCTATATGAAGAAAGGCTGAGAAAACTGAGTTTATTCAGCCATGAGAAGAGAAGGCTTAAGGGAGACCCTATTACCATGTAGCAGTACATAAAAGGTAGCTATCAAGAAAAAGAAGACTCCCTTTTTACAAGGAGTCACATGGAGAACACAAGGGGTAATGGGTACCAGTTACTGCTAGGGATGTTCTGATTGGACTCCAGAAGAAAATTTTTCACCATGGGAACAATTAGACATTGGAATCATCTCCCAAGGGAAGTGGTGGATTCCCCTACCCTGAAGAGTTTTAGGACTCAGCTTGACAGAGTGCTGGCTGGGCCATCTCATTTAAGCTTTATTCTTTTTTACTCTTTTTTTTTTTTTTTTTTTTTTTTTTATATATGTATATAACTTGAAAGGTTGCACTAGATGATCCTTGAGGTCCCTTCCAATCTGGTATTCTATGATACTATGATTTTATGGTAAGAGTAAAGAAAAATAGGGGAGATTTAAACATTCATTATTTTTATTATGCACCATATATTCATGAGTTGTTTCACAAATACAGAATTTACTTATCCTAAGAAGCTTGGTTCATGAATGAGCAACTTCAAAACAGAATTAAAAAAGAAAAAAAAAAATATTCATTTCTCTGATCCTATCCATTTCATTTTATAAGATGGAGCCTTGGACACAATGTGATAATGGAGAGATTAAAGCCTGCTAAGATTCTGTAGAGCAGTCATCTCATGAAGATTATTAGAGTGATCAATAGGGTGGCGTGCTGCGGGGGAAACTACCTGACATGAGTCCCCACTGTTGTGAAACAAAGCTGGATTCTCTATATGGAAAATGTTTTGAATTGGAGATCGTTCTCCCTGCACATGGAATAGGACTGATCTGCTTAACTTCCATGGTGACATTTGAACCAAGGAGTAGGAATTATGTTTATGATGCTATTTGACATTGTTGCACATTAATAAAATATAAATAAAAAGCAGTGAAGGGAGAGCAAAAAAGAAACTGAATTCACTGAAGTCAAAGGTAAAGCTGCCATTTTATTGAGAGCCTAGCAGAAAAGTTATAGCAGGGTATTATTACCCCAGAATTTGCCAAATCTTTGAATTCCAGATGTTTCACAAGGGTGGGGAGTGTTCAATTCCCTCAAGATGTTCTAGACAACAGGCAAGTGTGGTGATTTTCTACCTTTACACGTGCCAGGTTTCCAGTCTTTAGATTTGGTGCAGTCCACTAGACATCCTGATGTGGGGCCAAGGGTGCCAACTCCTCCATTGCTCTGCAGCAACCTACCAGGCTGGTTTTATAAATTACGTATTTTCTCCAACCATAAATATTGCTCCTAAAAGGGATACTGAAATGAAGATAATATGACTATTCAGTAATAGGTCTTCTAATGTCAGCCATTCTGTTTAAACTGTTCAATTTTCAACAGAATTAAAGATCTGCACAGTATATTCTACCTCCTGCAGACTGCAGTTGTTAAAAGAAAATAAATCACTTAAACAGGGTCATGAGCAACAAAGGCCAATGTGGGTTCAAAGTTTACAGGTCTCTGCATTTATCAGGTAGAAATATGCTACATTTCACTATTTCATAAAATATCCTTTTATGAAAAAGCCATCAATCTTTGTATGGCCTACTAAAACTGATTTCTCAAATGAAAGAAATGAATGATGACACCAAATCAAGAAACCGTTTATGAGTTTATATTTTTGCAAGACCACCAGGACTTTCACATACGTTTTCAATTTTGGTAAGGATGTGATTATCATGTGGATATGTTTTACTCCCACCATCTGTACTAAGGGATCTGTCAGAACTCTGTACCCTTTCTTGGGCAGTTCAGGATTTGTTCAGATTTTTCATTAATCTATAGTGGTTTTTATCCAGTGATAGTTATCATTTCTGTACATTATCTACAGATTTTCTGGATCATATATATATAAAATCACATATATCATTTGCTAGTTCACATTTAAACTAAAGCTGCATCTTATCAGTTATATCTCAAAGTTTTGTAACATTTCTATGGAATGATTTTTTGTGTGATTTCTGTCACATACTCTACAAATCATCTTATTATGGGGTTTTGTTATCCTTCTGGTCTTTCCCTACCATTGCTGCACTTCTTCCACGAATCACTAAGCTCTTTGACCACTGGGCAATTTAAATTCTTAAACCAAATATTGTATGTGCATGCTTCAGGTATTGTAGAAATACAACACAGTGGCTTGGGGCAGGAATAATGTAATAAATTACTTTATTTCTCATCTAGTAATGGCAACCAATACAACAACCAGCATGCTGCACTGTAATAAGAAAAAGTGATTTCTGTTCTGGTAAAAGTTGTGATCTCCCTTTGTGTCTACACAAAGCAAATGAGCTTGGCCTTTCTGGGTCTCCAGTAAAAATGGACACAAATTAATACAATTTAGTAAGTATCAGTCTCATAAGAAGAATGTATGGGGAGGTTAACCTGGACTTTGAGAAAGAGTGTGATGTTCAGGTTTTTAAGAGGAATATTTTGCTCCTTTTGCTATAGAGTTCAATTTGAAAAAAAATATCATTCTTGCACTGATTTTTCAAAAATCCACTCTCTTCAGTTTATTTAGCTGTCTTTGATTTGGCAATGAAAATGCAAAGTTAAAGAATGTTCCATGCTTCCTTTTTAACTGAGAAGTCAAAGAATATATGCTATCTAAGCTTGTATGTATTCCTATCAACCCTCTCTTTTCCCTCCTAGGGAAAAAAAAAATAAAAGAAACTAAGTATGAGAAGAATGGAGTTTAGTTGTAATTTTGGGAAAGAACCTTTTGCCAGTCAGACACAAAGTGTTTAACGTGTAGTTAGCTTTATCAGAATGCAAGCCGTGCTGCACTGTGGCTAGCATTGCTTTCTTGCAGCTTTCAGGGTCTTGCACAGTAATTTAAACAGCCTACCCTTGCATGATCATGCCATGAAATACATCTTATGACACCACCAAAGACTCTGGAAAACCTTACATGCAGAGAAAACATAAACATCTTTCAATGAGCACTTTACATCACAAACCAAACATCTTCCCAAAACAAAATCTATCTTGTCTGAGTAGCCTGAAATGTAAACAAAACTTTCTATTCTTCTGGCAATAACCTTAGAGAAAACATTCCTGTTAGAGCAGAGAAGATAGGAAGTTCTGTATTTTAGGGTTTTCTTAATGAATCTTAGAAGAATAGTACTTACGGGAAACTGGAGGGCTTGTATTCTATGTGGTACTTAAAGAACGCCGAAAAAAAATCACAGAATTCTTTAACAACTCCCTCAGGTGCCAGAATAATGCCCCAAATCCATAGGCTGGTGAGAGTTCAGTGTGCTTTGCCGTTACCTCCCAGTACTGCTCTCTGTGGTTCTTGCAGTCAAGAGCCCATGGCTGAGTCACTCATCAAAAACATTCAGAGTAGCTGGAGGAATCTGAAGCTATGTGCGTACAGTGTGAAGAGCAAGTAAACCTGTTTGAGAAGTGGTTCATCACTTGATGGATTCTCTACCTGAAGAAAAGCAGATCAAGGACTCAGCAGCTTTAGGTGTCAAAGAGGCAGTTTCCATTCTAAGTGGAATGGAAGTGTTATCTTAAAAGTATCTTAGAAGCACTTTCTCTCCTTTTGACCCATATAAAATCTGTGGAAACCTTGTTAAATGTCAAAGATCTAGCAATATTTTTCAAATGGCTAAGATAGTTAAATTCCATTCTGGTGACCATCTACACTCTAAACAGTGTGTGTAATCTTAAATTTGAAGAGGATGTCTCTAAAGAAAACTTTATGAATGTGTTCTGTAAATGCATGCAGTTTTGCAAGTGCGTTAGCATGGTCACATAGGAGCGTGTCATAATGTGTCATGTAGTTTGGTATGCTGCGTCTGATCGTGGCTATCGGGGGTGATTTAGAGGGTGATGGATGGAACTCCAGAACAGGCTGTTAGAACAAGTTGTCCAGGGAAAGCAGGGGAAGAAGAGTGGAAAGGTTCTTCCTTGTTTCCTCTCAGCCACTGTTTGACATGCCATGAAATGTAAACACAATTTCCTTCTCTAATAAAACATTGCATGTTTTTATAATCTGTCATTGATTACCAGATCATAATGGTAAGAGATCTGTAGCTGATCCATGGAATCACACCATTTATATAGTGTTTTCAATTATAATCTTATGAAAGAGTGAAAGATGTTCTCTAAGAAGTACTGAGAAATATCTATTCCAAAGCAAGTGGGAAGCTTGTTTTTATAATGTTTTAAATTCCTCTTCCAACGCTAGTAAAGCCAGGGGTTCCACTAGTTTATTATGTGCTCTTCAGTTTCATTAAAAGTCAGTTATAATACAGACTAAATACAAAGTGCTGCTTTTCTCTGTATCTTTCGTTCCTTAATATGCATTTCCTGAATACCCTCTTAGTTCTCTAAGCTGTATGGTCCTCTTGATGACTGTCTACCCTCACCAAGAAATCTTTTCAGTCTTCTAATCATTTGTCTGTGGCTCTGACCATCTGTGTGAGAAAAGGTCCGGTAATTTGTCTTGAAGAGAAGGTTTTGAAGGATATATCCCTCTGTAAGGTACCAGAAGTGCAGCACACTGCTGTTGTATAAAACCCTCACAAGAGAGCAGAGGTACCTCTAAACCAGGGCAGCTTTCCACTTGTATAGAATCTTTCTCCCTAGGAGTTACACTACCATTGTTATTCTCCCGCGCTCTTTAATTCTAAGAGCACAGTGATACGTGATATGCATTTGTCTTGCTCTGTCCTCGAGGACATACTAATGTGCTGCTGGGTTAGAAATACTTTCTTTAAAAGTATTCAAATACTGGAAAGCTATTTTTCCAGGGTAGCTGCAACCTGAGAACATCTTTTTTTAGGGAAAAGAACAGTTCAGAAACTTCTTAACCATTTAAATGCACAGCTAGTTTTTGTATTTATTTTTTTCTTATAAGTTAGGATAATTATATATGATCAATGTATTTCAAATAAATAATGTATAATTATACTCTTTTCTTTCTTTTATGTAGAGTCAGCTTTTATGATAAATCTCAATTTTCTAAGCACCATATCTTGCTTTGACAACTTAGGTGTAGGTACTACCCTTCATGTTATTCTTTTGTTGTTTTGAAGTGTACTATTTCCTGTTGTCCTTCTTGTCTGAGAAATATCTTAAGGAAATACTTTGCATCTGAAAGGTTATGATGGGACAGGAAGCAGTGCAGGAACAAGGGAGGAAGAAGCACTGGCAGTTTTGCCATGTGGCAGGTTTTATAAGTGCGGTGTTTAATGCAAGGTTCAGATGTGACATTTAAATGTTAAAGTCCCATATTTAAAAAGGACCCCAGGTTGGCATTTAAATTAAAGATCTGGTGTCTTTAGTGGTCACAAATAATATAGATGCCCCTTCAGTCAGGTGTCCAATGTAGAACAAATGTAAAGTGGCAAAGTGAGAAAACAAATTTCTCACTCTACTGAGAATCAAGCAATACTAGAATAATTATCTGTAGCTTTGACCATTATCTTCAAGGAAAGATTTGCTTACTTCTTGCTGCTACTGAACTTGATACTGCCTGTAGCCAGGCTAGATACTGAGGAGTGCTATTGGACACTTTCACAAGTTTAGTTCAAATTGATGTTTTCCTTTCAAATCTTTCAAATTCATGATATGAACATAATATGCTGGAAAGTGAGCATTTTTCACTAGAAACCTACTGGTCAGAGGTAATTTGCATTGGTGAGTAGCATTGAGTGTAAACAGCATAGGAATGAATGTTCTTACAAGCTTAGAATTCTGCATTCAAAGAGCTTTAATGGAAATAGCTGCATTTATTACTTGAAATCCTGTTAGCATTTGTCTGGAGTTTGTGTCAGTTGCCTAGTGCGTACTGGTGGAGTTTTGCATTTGGTCTCCCACTTTTGCAAATCACCAAGAGAAGTTTAAAGAGTAATTACATGGTTGTGCGTGTTCAGTCATCTGATGGGTATGAACAAAAGTAGTCAGTTACGTTGGGGTGTGTTAGTTTTGTAAGTGTCCTGTGAAGGCTGACAGAGATCACATTTCTGTTTTGCTGCTTGGTCCAGACCATAGCCTCTAGAGGTAACGGATCTGTACAGAACCTCACTGGAGCAGATCACCAAACAGTGCAGGATTTCAAGAGCTGATGCACTTTTATTGCTACAATATTCTTGTCATGAAGGTGATGGGGCTTGTATTGTGGTTTCAGATATCAGTGTAGTTTTATGTCTAGAAAACCGACCCCTGTTGGTAAGCTGGATACCTCCTTTTTTTAAAAAAAAAAGGCTTCTTTTTTTTCTTAGAGATGAGTTATTTCTAAGTAATAAGCTTCTGAGCATATAGATTCATGTATGCTATAGTGAAAAGACTAGGTTCCTATATATGCAGAACAGCTGGATTCTGACACTGGCAACTGGAGGGAGCCTGGGATGTTACTGAGGACTCCAGATCTGAGAAACTTCAGTGCGAAGCATCAGAGAATTTATCAGAGCATGGCGTAGTCACAAATTAGATGGGCTTGTCTCAGAGAGTGACACCTATAGCCAGCTACAAGCCTTGGCCAACAGCAAATTAATCCTGCTGTTGGCAAAGTTACATTTTTCTCCTGAGGGTCGGTTATAAGCACAATGTTTGTTGTTGTGTCTTTACTCTTGGAACTGCTAGGCAAGCTGCAAGTGCTTGCTAGATGGGCTGTGTTTCAGACCACTGTAGTCCTAATACAGCATTAAAAAAACCCTAACAGAATAATCCAGCCAACAGGATGAAATTGTCTAGAATGTCTTATTACTTTAAAAACCCACAGTTTGTAGGGATTTTTCCCTTTTTTTTTTTCAGGACCATAATAGAAGACTGGAATTTTATAGCCCATCCTCATTGAAGCAGCTGTTTACAGTCAAATTATAAAGGCCTGGAATGTGACTTGTATTAGATGTGTATATGCTATGGTCATTTATGTATGTATCTATTCTTCAGTGAAGCAGAGGGCATCTCTAACCCCACTGTTCTAATGTGCAGTTCCATACTCGCCAGTGATGATTCAGGTTTTCTTATAGATGCTTTCTGACATCTGTGGGATTTACATTTGGCTGAATGTTCCAGCATGATTTAGGAATGATGACAAGGGTCACAGCATGGCATGCACTAAGTAATCACAATCTCCTGTGGCCAATTTACAGGAGAAGATGGTGCTTTGGAATTCCAGTGTTGCCCTAGAAAGTCATTGCCCTGGAAAGTCAGGCCACAAATGCCAGAGGCAAGTGCGAGATTCTGAGCAGCACGCAGCAGGTGGGGAGTCGGGTGATCTGAGAGGCATCTCTGGCAGCTACTGTTTTGCAGCAGCTTGGTCCCACCAGGGTCCAAACTTAGCTGTCAGTACCAGAAGTCCTGTTCTTGTGTGCAGACGATACACATCTGACCAGCTGATTGGCAGCATCTTGCCATTTAAGGAGACAGCATCTTGTGGCCCCTGTAATATTCCTACTGGCAGAATAACCCTTGAATTAAATCCAACATTTCACCAATGTCTCTTGATTTTGAGGGCTTCCTCTTTGCTATCTGTAGCACGGCTTTCCAGATGCAGTAGCCACTCATGCCTCCATGTTATCCTCAGCTGTTTTTATTGTCATATCCGTGCTTCACTCGTTGAGCTGTGTTTTAAGCAAAGTATGACTAAATTTTAAGAGGCAGAATACATGGAAATACTTGAAGGTTAATTTCACTTTAATTTTTTTTTAATATTTTTTTGTGAGGTATTTTTTTTTTTGTTCAGTATAGTAAGGTGTGGCCTGTAAAACCTTCTTCCTTATTTTCTGTGTTAAATATATATGCATTTTTAAGGTTTTTACTGGCACTGAGTCTATTTTACATAGTTTTCTTATTTTAGAAAATAAGACATGAGGATTTTTAAAAGCTGTTGTTTTTCTTGACTTCACCTTCATTAATCTTATTTAGTTTCTGTAAGGAGCTATTTTGTGAGCCTCACCGATGGGTAATGTTTTCTTTTCCAAAGTTCATGATTCTTCTATTCAAATCACTAATTTTCCCTGTTACACTCCAGTGGTTTAGTGCTTCCCAGGCCTCAAGGAATGAGTTTAATTAGCAGTGCTGAATAAATTCTGAGACATGATTCATCTTTCTTGTCACTCAGATCTAAGTAACAAAATTGAAAGTTTGAGATGTACTATAAAGCCTTGTGAGAACAGCTTCTGCTGTATATCTGGGGAAAGATTCAGATAAAAATTTGGAAAACAGGATTTTACCTGTCTGTCTGTTTTCAATTTAGCTGAAAGGTATAGGGTTTGGTCATATGTCCTTGAAGTCACTGGTATGTTTTGAAAATACTGAACTATGAGCAGTACTTGGCACATGCACTCCAAATTAAAACTGTGCATTAGAGCTTTTTTAGATTAAACAATTGACTTGGAATATTTCAAAACTATCCCAGATTTAATGTGATTTAATTTGTCTCTGGCTATTTATATTTTGAACAGAACACACAGAAATCTGCATGGAAGGTGACATACCATGGCTGCTAGCAAAGCTATGGTATGTCACCTTCCGTGCAGAAGGTTGAGAGCATTTTACACCATTAATGCATGACAACTCTGCCTTGTGACAGCTATGGGAAGAATTAAATGTAGTTTTCCAGTATTTACAAAGAGGGATCAAAATAGTTAGTAACTTGACCAAGGAGAGCTGTAAGGCAAACCAAACTGAACTGCCTGACTGAGAATCCTGAGTTTAATGCTGAAAACACCTCCTCTACTCCAGAACATGGAGCACTGTGAGTAAAAAGTATGGGTTGTTTAGCACCTTTCTCATCTAGGCACAAAGAAATTAAGGACAAATTGTAGCTGTAGCCAGTTTCCTGGATTTTGTCAGATTCAGACAGATCCCAAATGTTATTGTAATGTAACCTTAAAAGAAACCCCTTGCTATTAATTGTGTATTTATTGCAGTTACATTGACCCTAATGAATTTTTTTAAATGAATTTGACAGATGTCACAAATATTTTCAATGCAGTTTAGCATGATTAAATATAACCTTTCCTAGAAAAAAAAAAGTTCTATGAAATGAACATAAGATAAGTGCAAATGCTGGATTCTGGAAAGTCAAGGTGTTGCATATTACTTAGTACACAAAATAGACATTAGGGCATAATGTTTATGGAGCAACATTACAAGGTCTCCCATGTCTTGTCTGTCTATCTCACGAAGAAGGACAAGCTCCTTTTGAAGGGAACCTGTTTGTTAATTTAGTGCTTAGGTATTAGGTATAGTTGGCTGTGCCTTCAGAACCAAACTCAGTGACCTTAGGAACTTTTTTTAAGATTAATTTTTTATTACTTTGCTGTCACGTGATAACCAAGAGGGCCAAACAAAATCTCTAAAAGGGAAGTGTTACTCCACTTCCTTGGAGACATGGTCGTGTTTTATATTAAGATTGCACAGTTTTTTGTACCTTGTGGTCCTAGCTCTGCTCAGAAGAAATGCAAAAAACAAATCATGGTTCTGTACATTGTATGTGAACTTGTGAAGCTGTGCAAATGCATAGTTATAAATTGAGGCCATCAGAAATATCAAATGAGTGATCTGAGGACTGGATTCTACTGGATTACAATACTTTATGAACTTTAGAGCACTGGTAGGGTCCCCAACTGGAGTATAAATAAAGCAAACCCTTTCAAAGGTTTATAGGACTATACTTGGTCCTCTCTTACTGCCTTAATTTATGATTGTTGCAAATTCACAAGCTGTGAAATGTGTTGGTCACGGAGCTGATGGCAATAACTTCAGAATATGAATGAGAGCATCTGGGTTGCTATTTACCTTTGTTTCACAAAGTCAGCTTTTTATCTTTGCATCATTTAACCTCAGAAATATGGCTGGGTTAGACAGGCATATGGAGCCTTCTAAGGAACAGAACATTTGCTTTCTGTAACTTCATCAGTTTCTTCTGTGAAAAAATAGAACATTTTCTTTCCCAGCCCTGTGCTGTTCCTCTACAAGAATACAAATCAAATTAATGTAAAAAAAATAAGCAGCAGCTTCCCTCTGTAAAAGAAATAAGGGTGCTGGGACTCAAAAATTCCTTATTTTATGTTGACTCTGCAGCAACTTGGGTAAAATGAAGGCCCAGGCAGCAGCCTGCGTAGCGCTCAAATCTCATTTAAACCCTATTTTGCAGACTTTCATTAGTGTGCATAAATTTTGCTTGCTTTTAGTTACGGATTAATTTCTCTGTGTCTGACTTTGATGCCTTTGAGTTTCAGTTTCCAGATCTGTAAAATGGTAGAGAAATGATAAAGCATTCTCAAATGTTTGTCAGTTGCGATGAGTTTTCCTTGGGCTGAAAACTGCAGTATTGTTGACCAAAAATGGGAATCTATTGTAGACAGCTCCTGTGTGCAAATGGTTTTTTTGTGTTTGATGTCCAGAATATTTGAGCCTAACTCAGGGATACCTTTCTGTAATTTACTGGTCTCAGATATGTGGGAGTTCAGATTAGGTAACAACAATGGCTATTTCGAATCTATTCCCTCCTAAGATTTTTACTAGAAAAAAAAGAGAACCTTAACTTCTATGGTGATTGGTGACTCTGAATCAAGGCACTGCTACTTTGTGCTATCCAAATCAGGATGATTCTTTTATTGTGGAGTGACTGGATATAACATCCCAGACTGCATATTTTTGAGAATATTGAGACTCTGAATTGATGGATTGTTATAAACGAAACTTAGAGACAATTGTCACCATATCTCATTTTCTGTTCTGTCAGCTCTGCTGAGTTTATAGTAAATATTATTTGTGATGGATCCCCTTGCTTGGCTTCTATTATATTTATAGAGACAATATCAACTGCTTCAGTACTACTTTTACTGCACAATACCCCCAGGTCTATTGGTACAACATATACATACTAAGCACCATGTTAAGGACTGGCCAGATCTAAGGGGATGGACTGAGGACAAAAAAAGATAGAAGTTTTTCGTGAATGAGACATGGAGTTTTGCATCTAGTGAGAAATGAAACTGTCTCATTTCACTTCCAGAAGGGTTCTGTCTCTTATGGCCAGCCCTGGAATTTGAAATAGCTTCCTTCCTCCTCTGTGACCAGCAAGAGGTTTGCAGCCAGGGGACTAGTTATGAGCCAGGGACTGAAAGCTTTAGATCAAAAGGATGTGAGTAGGGATCTCAGTTCACCTTTGGCCTCTTCAACTAGGTTTAGGTTCAGGCTGTTTGTCAGGCTGAGGAGAGTTCTCAGACTAGATCACTCAAAGAGCATGGTGAGCGCAAATGCTGTGAACAAATTGGCAGTTCCTGATGGGGTAGGTAAGAGGAGAAGAAAATTTGTCCTTTAGTGTTTGAAAGGTTAAAGATAAGGCTAAACATTGTCTACTGCTTTGAAGAACTGCCTGGGATCACGAAAGCAGATGTAACCCACCAACTGTGTTGTGCTGCAAGCTGCCATACTGCTGGGGCTGTTAGGTACTGCCCATAGGGGTGGCTCTTTGCAGGTGACCAGTCCAAATCGCTGCTTTGCAGATAAAATTTTCAGAAATGCAGAGGGAGGAGGAGGCTGGTGCAGCCTGGAGCTTCTCATTCTATCAGTTCAAGCACTTGAGTTTGTTAGTTGTTCTGTGTTGATTTCAGACCAAACAATAAAGAACTGATTCATCATTACTTGTTTATGTGTCTCTAATGCTTTTGAGAGAGCTTATTTACAGCGGTGTCAGCTTGTGGTTGCTAATTTATCATACATAAGATTTGGTTAAAATGCCAAGGAATTCACTTAGAAAACTAGTTTTCCTCTCATGCATACCTTCTCTCGTGTCTGGTCATGGTTTGTTTATTTTGCACTGTTCTTTTGAGTCTTCAGGTCAAGACACAGACTGGGGCTACCTTTCTGGGGTTTAGATGTTGAAAAGCCCTTTGATGAATGATGTGAGAGGAACTCTACAAATATTTTCAAGTATCCTGAATGGCAGATGGTTTTGAAAAAAAACCAAAACAACTTTAAAGATCATAGTTAGTGCTGGGTCCGGAGTTTGTTCTCCCCAAGCAGAACATATATACCATGTGATAGATGGGGTCCTTGGTGTTGTCATTTTATCATACTTGATGTCTTGTGGAGACTCTGTAACGTGCTACTGATAAGGCTGTGTGTAGTGTATGGATCTCTATAGTTATTTATGTCTTAACCTTTTTGACAGTATCAATTGACAGTATTCTGTATGGGTTTCTCTCACAGACTGTAAATGATTACAGTTCTAGCTTCTTTTCTTGGCCAAGAAAATTTTTTTCTGTTTTTCTTAGCTGTTGCGGGCGATCATGCTTGGGTGGCCTATATTAAATATCTATTATTTATCATAAAAACTGCTGAATTCTGCCTCTTTTAGATGTTAAAAAACTCACTTGATTCTAGGCAGGCTTTACAGTTTATATTCCTGGTCACAGCATACCTGGCTACCTTTCTTTTTCTGTGTTCCTTTTTTCAAGAACATTATAAAGGAATATTTTACTCAGCTGCTAGGTGGGTGATTCTAACTTAGTGCTTCATTAGTGTGTTGTGTTTTTATTTCCTCTGCTGCATGCTAGAACTGGAGTTGCAGAGGAGTTCATCCAGGATTCTCTGTCTTTTACTGGACGATTAAGCTCCTAATAAACTTAGGTAATGTATTTCTAATTTGAATCCATGTTCATTTATTT
This sequence comes from Chloroceryle amazona, assembly GCA_027560015.1. Lineage (NCBI taxonomy): Eukaryota > Metazoa > Chordata > Aves > Coraciiformes > Cerylidae > Chloroceryle > Chloroceryle amazona. Next base: position 21,900 of record JANHFX010025119.1, read on the forward strand.
TACTATTGAAAGGAAGAATTCACAAGAGAGGCTCAGGTTCATGTCAATGTTTTCTTCTAAGGTTTCCTCAGCCAAGGAGGAACCACCACATATGGCCGCCAAGGACCACCACATATAGTTCAAGAGTCTTTCCAAACCTAATGACCTCGGGTAATTAAAAAAAAAAAAAATCCATTCTAGAGACTGGAATCCCACTGGGCCTCAGTGATACCACACTGAGCCCCACCTTTTTCCTAGTGCAGTGTCTGTTAAAACAAATGTAATCTAAGCAAAGATTAGATTAATCTTGATCCTGTTGCATATTTAATTCCACCTAATTTGGCGATGTTTACTTGTAATAGTGAAGAAGGTTGGCTAATAGTCATGCAAATGCTTTATTCTAGAAACTTCCTGTCTCCTTTTTCTGATTATATGATACCAACTGGGCAAGCAGAGTTGATTGTTCACAACTGTAACACCAGCCTTTTCCCCAAGGCTATTTCAAAACCTCCTGTTGTTGCTAGTCGTGTAGGCTGTTTCCATTGTGATCAGAACTTTAAAGTTTTAAACTTTCCCAATCAAATGGGAAAATGCAGCTGTGGGTTTCTCACAGTCAGGACTGAATAAACAGAGAGGTCCTGATGAAAACAATAGCCATGGTGTGAGGCAGTATATCTTACTGTTTTGCATAGTAGCTTTTGTAAATATCTGAGGATTTTGTCTACAGTTTATAAATAACTTTTGTACAACAGCTGCAGCAGAGCAGCTCAGATTATGCAACTGCTTTAGAAGAGTCTGTGCTAAACCAGCCCAGTTGTAATCAGGTCGAAAATTTGTTACCTGGGAGTTGAGAAATGAGCCTGAAAGAGGCAGGAAATTGCTTCATAGGGGTAGCTGAGATCCAAATAGTCAGGAAGAGAGTTGCAGTGGGCGGGAGTTCTGCCTGAGAGGGCTGTGGTATTGAACATTACATTGGCAGTGATGCGAGCTAAACTCGGCAGCAGCAGGGTCTGCAGTTCATCAGTTCTGACATCCAGTAGGTGTCATTGCAGCCAACTGGGATTATCAGCCACAGAAGGCAAGGATGATGTGCCAGGGTGCAGGGTGGGAGAGAGAGAAACCCAAGTCAAAGTACATGATTTCAAAGCTGTAGATCTATGAGCACTTTTGGAAAAGGATGCCCCTACTTACATTTAGATTTCTCCAAATACAAAACTGTGATTTCTCATCATCAGCCTCATGCTTTTGGAGACATATCTGTTTAGTTTACTGCAGACTGAAAAAGAAGTAAAAAGTAAGCAATACTTTTTATCCCTTTCTATGAATTTGTTTAGATTAATGATCACACTTTATTTGTAAAGAAAAGGTACAGTCTACCTAAATTAGAGCTTTGAAGAATTACTATCAGAAAGGTTGTTTTGAACTGTAGTAGTTGATACTGCCTTGGAGAAAGTAGTTTATCATGGGCCATAAGCTAGAATGGTGGTGCTGCATTCAGAGTCATGGCTTTATCTTAAGGGGACTTTTTCTTATGATTTGGCTTAATATAGAAACCAATAGGACTACTCACAGATGTAAAATAATTAACAGGAATTAGAAACTGCAAATGTAAACCACATCTTCTTATGTGCTGCTGGTCACAATGACCAGTATGTGAGACTTGAGGTTGCATTACACATTGATTTATTTTTTTCTGATGCAATATTTTTCTCTTCTGCCAGCTCCAGAGTTCACAAAATGATGTCTGTGGTGTTTCTGAATTAATCACAGTAGCAGTTACTGCTGCATTACGTGTAAGGATTTGTCCTATTCCTTCAGAAAGTTCCTCAAATGTCTTGAAAAGTTGCCTTTTAGTTGAAAACTGGGAAGCAATTCATACATATGACTACAACATATTTTAAAATCCTAATTATTCTTAGATCTGAATCCATTCAGGATTTATCTGGGTTAGCTTCAAAGGGTCAGCTTCTGTTTGTGCTATTCAAAGGATCGTATGATTAAGGCTCAGATTAGGTGTTTGTGAATGCAGTGTATTGCACACACCACACACACACCCCCAGTGTATTTGGGCTAAGAATAAAGGGTGTAGATTCTCTTTAAGTACATTTTGAAGTGTTTTCCTCAACACTTGCACAGCTCCAGACTATAAACTGTTTAGACGGCCTTTCAGAATTTATTTACAAACAGTAGAGAATACAGCAGAAGCAGCCACACATGATCACTGCAGATGAGTTATTCATGTTAATATTTACTAAACAATGCTACCTAAAACAGAGAGATTATGAGCTTCATTTAGAAAGATATTTGGCCTGTAGCACACTACGTCCAGTACCCCCAGCAGAGACACAGAAACAGGGCACGGCAGATAACAGCTCCCTTTAGTCTCCCTAGAAAATTCTGGGACTACACAAGCAATTAGTTCTATTTCTGTGGAAACAAAAGATGTACCCTGAAAGAAACAGAAATAACAAAAATAACTTCAAACATACTTAGAAAATGTTGGACTGGTTCCACAGAGACGAGTAAACACAACTTTAAAAACAAGTGGAGCTGTTTACCATCAGAGAGACTTTCAAAATTGGCCTAAATGTACTCAGCCCTTGCTGTGAAGATAGAAAATCCTGTCTCTGCAACACTGTACTCTTCATGTGAGTTGAGAACATGGTCAGACTGATTTGAAAATACATCTTTTTATTTAACTACCCTGATACATTTTCTTTCAATTGTCACTTCTGGTTGCTTTCGATCTCTTAACTGCAAACGGATACTTTCCATCAAAACACCTTTTACTTCAGAAGACACTAACAAAGAACTCATATAGTTCCCACAGGAGGAGTAGTTATAGTCTTCTCTGACTCCCAGGAGACCAGGATATTCCTCCAACCAAGGTGAAAATTCTGTACGTAAGGTGGAAAGGAAAAGCAGCTGCCCAGGTCACTGATACCTGTTAGCCAGAGTGCATTTTTTGTAACAGACCAGTTTTCTTCATACCAAGAAGCAGGAGGGCAGTTTTGCTAAAAGGCACTTGTTGGTGATACACAAAACCTGTGATTCCACCAAGGAGATCACAGCCCCACTCCCCAGAGGTTTTGAGACTCCCAGGAAGCAGCTACTGACATGAGTACATTTGTGGGGTTGCATGTTTGAGCTGTGCGGTAGAGGCAGCAGCGCCTGCCACAGTGGGTAAAAATGTTTCGGTTTAAATTGCTTCTGCGTGCCCATCTTTGCTCTGCAAGCCAGCTGTGCTTCTTCCCCCCTCTTCACACATCCTTCCAAGGACAGCTGTAAGAGAATACGCGATAGGTGATTCTCTTGTGAGAAACGGACAGTGTTGTGGGAGAGCTGCATGTAGCTGATTTCTGAGTGCTTACCGTGCTGGACACCTGCAACAGGGCAGGGGATAATGCCACTTCCTTGCATTTTGGAAGCTTAAAATTGATTAGTGTCCCTCTTGCACAAGTGTGACATAGACAATGGCATCAGGATGTGCATTCTTAACACTGTTTCTGATTGCATATAAACAGTTATGCTAAAGCTTGAAGGGTAAAACCATTTAGCAATCAAAATAAACAGGTAAGTATAAACTAAGTAAAACAACAAACAAATGCAGTATCAGCAGAAGTACTGAATTCCATATAAAAGAATTGCACACACATGCAAATGATTTATCACTTACAGATTACTTTGACTTGGATCCAAGTGAAAATACTGTTCCTGTCTGAATCTTTCTGTTTAGTTTTTGTTTCAAATCCCTTTTCCCAAGCCCTGAATAGTGTATTTGAAATGGCTAGGTTGTTAATGTTTTATCATGAGAGCAAAAATAAGTTCTGATCCTCCCTGTGATAGGAGGAGAAATTTGTACACATTTCTTAAAAATCAACTTTTCGAATATACCGTTTATATAATTTCTATTCCATGGACAGTGTGATTAAATGGTCAAAAGAAATTCTTCACTGAAATAGCACTTCAGTTTATTACTGGATGGACTGGAAATCCTTCATGTGGTGCTTATACAGATCAGCTTTCTCTCTATGTTGATCAATAGTCCGTCTCTTAAAATTGAAATACGGGTCTGATAACTGTAATCCTGCCTTTTAACTTTGGTAACTCTTTTAAGCTCAAGAGATAAAGATGCTGGAGAAGCTCTTGTACACTGCAATGATTATTCGGAAGATTAAATTGACCCTGTACACCTTGGCTTAAAAAGTTTTATATTCCCCTGTATAAATGTTGAGAAGGTAGTAAAGGAGTTGTTCTAACATATGTTTGTTGAATAATGGATGTTAGGAGATAGAATTACAGCCAGGGAAAAACTGTTTGCATAAACAACCTGATTTTTTAATGTTAAAAAAAATATATATATTTTAAACCTTTAGAGCATGTCCGCTCTGCATTCCAGAGATTTTGAAGTAGCATGTTGGAGTAAGATGTTGTTAAAATCTGCAGCTTTGAAAACATAATGGAGTTAGAAATTACTTCCAATTTGTGTACATCCAATTTTTCCTTTTCTCCCCTTGTATGCTACCAGTGTGAAATAATATGTGGTGGCAAACAAATAATCCAAATTCTGATATAATCCAGAAGGAAAATCTGACAGACATCACTGACAAAAATGAAAGCTCTGCTGATACGTCTGTCTGCTTAGTGCTTTTGAAAAGCTGTACAAAGCCAATACAAAGAAATCAGCACAATTAGCATCTTTCTATAATACCCACATTTCTGGGAATGCTGAGACTAATAAAGGGCTAAATTTGGGCTTGTGGTCTTAGATAATAAAAAAAACCCAAACAAACCAACAAACATACACGCCACAGAAACCTCTCTCGAGGGGCCATAATTGCTTTCAAGTTGTGTCAGCGTGACCTTAGGAAGGTGGTCAATCCTGGCTAAGCAGCTCTAGAACAACCTGCTTGAGCAGGGGGGGAATGGTCCAGATGACCTCCAGATGTTCCTTCGAACCTCAGCCATCCTGTGATTCTATGAAGACCAGAATATTACTGGGATGTGAGTTGAAATGTTCTGTATATTAAGCCAGCCACTCAGTAGACATTTCCTCAGATTAATTTATTCATTTCTTATACTATTCTTGTATCCACCTACCCAATAAACATATACTATCATTTTATAGTTCATCATGTAGTGGAAGCTTACCAAAAGCAAGGCCATTAGTTCACCCTTCCAAAACAGATGAGTTTGTTTCTTTTTAAAAATCCATTTATAAATGACTGTAAAGCATAAAAAAGTCATTGGCCCAGGGTGTTCTGTGGCTGTCGAGAATGCTGTGTCTTTGCCTCTCTAGCACCGAGCTGTAGACCAAACACTTGTGTGCTGAGCACTATTAGTTTTTCACAAATACCGGTCAAAAAACAAAGGAGAAAAGAAGCAGAAAAATACTTACATATTTGTTTTCAGGAAATTGTCTGACTTTGTTTGTGATAATTACTAGTTCCAGAAGAAAAACATTTCATTCTTTGATTCTAGTCCTTCACTTAGGAGATTATTTTTATTTGCACACTTCAGTCTTTGTTCATTGATGTAAACATACACTATAATTCTGTTTTCTGTAGTAATTTTAGATCCAAATTTTCTAATAGGATAGACATTATGTAGACAGCATCAACAATCATTGCTTTGTAAGCATTAACTTTCCACATTCTCATAAAAACTCTTGTATGATTTTTGCTGTGGAAATTCCAAATTAGACTGGATAGGTTTTCAAAGGCAGGGATTTATTATGATTTTGAAGTGTAAAATTTAACAAGCACATCATAATTTAGTCATCTGTTTTTAAAGAGATTCAAGTTTTTCAATTGCAAGTGCTTAAATTCCCGAGTTCCTGATATCACTGCTGATACCAGGTGAAATTACTTAAGCCCAGAGAAAGGCCTTTGAATTAAGAGACTGAGTAAGAGACCAGAATTTAGCCTTTTGAGAGGGGAAGGGAGCATTTGAGACGTGCCTACACTGGGATGGCAACATGAACAATATAAGCATAGACTCTAAAGCAGTATCTGCATAAGCTGTATATCTGATGGTGGAACGCAGCTATGACTGCGAATTTGAACACTTCCCTGAATTAACTGGAGCAGGGGAGGAATCCAGTCGGTCATGAACCTGTCTCTGATTCTCCTTGCCGCCTCAGAGTCTCTTAGACTAAGTACTCTGTGACAAGCTCTCCCTTTGTCTGGGTTTTCATTTGTTGGGGGAATAAAGGTAAAGTTCTATTAACTCAGTCTCAGATGGATAATAGGTTCCTTTCCTTTTCCTTGTTTGAGACAGATTTTTTTTTTTATTTAAGGAAAGAGGGCCTTTGTTCCTCTCCTAAAATTCCAAATGGTTTTCAGGGATGAAGATGAAAAAAGAATTGTTCCTACTGCACTAAAGGGGCTTTCCCCCTGAGTATCCCAAAGACAGGAGACAAAATACAGCAATTCTTTCTGAAAAAACAAATGCCAGCTCTCAGAAGAGCACGAACTAGGCTTCATCAATCAGGAGACTATGAGCAACAGCATGAGGCTTACACAAACAATCACACACGCTTGCACACGTACTTTGTGCTTGCCTCCCCACAACAAAAATTTGCTGCAAAACTTTCCTATCATTCAATTATCTGCTTGCCTTTTTTAGAGAACATTTCTGTATAGCCTGTAGGAGCTTTTGTAAAAGAGATTCAATTTTATGAAATGTGAGAGCTTAAACTCATGCAAAATTAAACAAGAAAAGGTTATTTTACAGTGGTGTAGCCTCAATCTAGTATTGCTTAACAAAGTGAAATGAGGACGTAGCCTCTGTAGTGATATACAGTATTTACTTTAGTGTCATACATAGGTGTGGCTATTGGGGAAATAAGGGGAAATTGTTGCAACATCTTTTTCCTTTTACAAAGTACAATTAAGAGTGATGTTATTTTTAATTATTTTCAACTGAGATTTTTCAAAACTGCTCAATATTAATTTTATATTTACCCTGCAGCAGGTTTTTTTCTTCCCCTGAGAAATGCAGCTGAATCTCAGCATAGTGCTATGGCAGCATAAAGTGATTAGAAAATCCCTGCAGCTGGCAGAGAAAGGAGCGGACACTCCCTAAAATCTCCCTTCTGTGGTTTTATTAATGGTCATGCTCAATAAATGACCTCATCCCATAGTGCATATTGGAAATGAGGGGGTTTACTGGGAACTAGAGGTGTTCCTAGTGGCCTATAGGCAGTTTGGGGAGACAGCAGTGATTTAAGCCCTTATGATTCCTAAAACTGCATCAAGCACGTCTCCGCGTGACACAACGCCCCACAATCTAGGAGCAGAAAAGTAAGTTAAATCTGTTCTCATGTGGGCAAGTGAGTACTGTGTTTTCAAGAGGTATCGCAGCAGCAGAGTTATACTAGTATTAAATCCTGAGCCTACTTGTCTGTGCAGAGGGGGGTTCAGCTGGCTCTGTCACCCTAGGTAGGGAGCAGGTCTTTTCTGCACAAGCGATAGCTTCTCCCAGATCAGCTAGCGGTGGTTGGGATAGCCGGGTGGGAACTGCAGGGTGAGATCTTCTTATAGATAAAACAGTACTATTATTTGTGGGTTTAATGAGCTGTTTCATGATACCCCATAGTAAATGCGATAAAGAAAGAAATAGCAAGAGAGAGCAGCAGCTATAGCCTGTTCCCTGTAATTTTGGTTCTCAAAACCCTTGTGTTGTTACTTTGGCAAGAAATGGGGGAGTGGTAGTGGCACTGGGGGGGAGAACTTAGCCTGAAGTATAGTTTCCTTTTGCCAAGAGCAAAGAAATTATAAAAACAAATTCTTGGCTGAAAACTTAAAAGGATAGGTTTGGAATGTTATCTTAAAGGACGTTACAATCTTGGAGCTTCCAGTCATACCCCAGATAAAGCACTTTGTTTATACATTACCCCATTTCATGTACAATGGCTTCTATGGTAGATGAACTATAAGTATTCATCCTGGGGTTTTGGTGACATATAATTTAATTAGAGGTTTGTTTTTTTTTCATTCTATAATCTGCTTTTTTTATACATCACACACATGATCTACATTTGTGCAGCAAGTACTAATTAAACTGCTCAGAAAAATTTAATGTTGTAGTTCTAGGATTTATTCCCTTTCAGATGTAAATGCTGAGGAAGCCAAAAAAGTGGTAGAAATAAACAGTATTTACATCTGTGTGACCTGGACCAGAATCCAGAAGAGAATTTTTAGTAACACCTTTTACCATCCACTTTAAACTTTGATTTTAGATTTTATCTTTGTGTTTTGTTTTGAAGAAAATAATTAGACTTTTATAGTTGTCAAAATTAAATCAGTGTTACCATTTCTATACTGCTGAATTATCCAAAGTGTGACATTTCCAGAAATACGCACCTTTGTGACTGAGAGGGGGCACAGTTTGAACAGTATTTACAATAGCCGCTAGTTAGTTGAAAAACCCACTGCCTTACAGCAAGTGTTAAACACTCGTCTTTATTGTTGAAAACAAATCAGAAAGGGCTAAATTTGGGCTTGTGGGCTGAGATAATAAAAAGAGGGTACAGTGCTGGCTTCCACTGAAGTTGATAGCAAAAATCCTGTTGATTACAGGAGGTAGCAGCAGGATTTCACTCTGTGAAATCATGGGAGAGCTGCAGAAGATCTGTAAATGCTTTTGAAACTCAGCACTATGGTTCTCTTTGGTGCTAAGAAAATAACTACATTTCTCCTTTGAATGCATGGCATTTTGATTCCTTTTAATTGTGCTTGGTAATTTGCTATTACTTGTGCCTAACAGTGTCAGGGGACTACAGATCAGAAGGTGTGGTCTTTTTAAATAAACTTCTATTGTTTTTGTAGGATCCACTTGATGCTTCACACTTCTGCTTTAGCAGTAAAAGTGACTTGTGCTGACAGCTGGAGTAATTGCTGTGCACGGAATAAAACTGTCTTTGTTTTCTCACTCTAGTTTTAAAAATTAAGTGAATTCTTGCAGATCTAAGCTGAAATATATAGATAAATTTTTGCTGTGTGCAGTAAAAATGGTTTATATGTTTTTCTGATGCTTAAATGTGCAGAAAACACATGTAACCATTATTGAAAGGTAAAAACTAGAATGGGGCAGATTTGGACACATAAATTTTATTTTTATGTCCTATTCTTTCTCATTGTTTGTTATTTTTTTAAGCTCTTCTAGTGCTTTTTCCAACTCCCCTTGAAATTAGTGAGAGTCAGATCCAGTCCCAAGAGACTTTTGTAGACATTGAAAAAGATGAAAGACTCTTTCCTTCAAGAGGTGACAGAGATCTAACTGTAATGTGTGTCCAGCTAAAGGGAGGTAGGGGCCATCTACTGGTGCAGCAGGTAGGTATTTGCTCTCAGTGGAGAAGACCTTTTAAGCAAATATCAATGTGACGTCCCTGTCACGATGTTCACTGCAATTTCTGCCTGTTTGCACATTTGAAAGTTGTTAGACAATATGGCAAAGACATGAAGCAGGTTTGTTCTGAATGCCACTGGAGATAGGTAATGGATTGGGCATTTTCACAGGGGTCAGAAGTTTTGAGATCAGCAAACCACACATTTTGAAGTTTGGATAGAGGAAAAGACGACAGCACATTTTCTTGTGAATCCTCATATCTCACTGGTGGGTTTTTGGTCGTGTCATTATTGAGATGGCTACTAGATTTTTTTTTTTTTCTTTCGGCTTCTTTTTCTGCAGTGTAGTGGTGTTATTTTGTGAAACTATCTACTGAAGCCATACATGATGGGGGGGCAACAAATGCTTTTGGGCAGAATGTAGCAAAGCTTGTGATCAGCATAAATGGAAAAACCCACATTCTTGCTGCCTGCTGGAATGCACAGCTGCATTCCCAGAAGAACCAGCCAGTCCAAAAACCTTCTGACTTTTCTTCTTTTGTTTGGCCTTGAGTTAGGTGACTACTTTTTGTTTGCTTATTTCATTTGCAAGATTACATATCTGTTGTCATGCATGTAGGCACTGGGTTTTGGTCAGAGGAAATGGATCCTTTCTGGAACTTACTGAGAAACAAGAAATCAGTATTGCTTCTGTATGTTAGATCTGGCAACAGAAAGAGGCAGCTCATTGCTGTTAAGTGTCTACCATCTGCACAGTACATGCAAGTTGCATTCTGTGGAGTATGATACAAACATTGTTTTCTTAGACCAACACAATAGCTTTGATTCAAGATGAAATCCTGAGGCTGTTTGTCAAGTTTGCAACTACCAGAACAATCGGGCTCTGAAAGGAGTGAGTAGCTGATGTTCCCTGCCTGATGTTACTCTGCAGGTTGCCTTGTAGCAGTGGCAGAGGGTTAGCAAGGTATCACAAACCAAAGGGACAAAGAAAATTAACATTTATAAAAGAGGATTAGAGTATGACAGAACACCACCCAGTGACTAAAGGCTATGCTCAGTTGATGATATCTGGCACAGAATAAGGACTCAAAATCCCAAGGCTGTTTGTGCTTTAAGATTGCACCCAGTGACTCTCGCAGCTCGTGTTCAGGTGGTTGCTGCTGTATCAGTAGGATTTTGCTCTGTATCTGCTACCAGTACTTTTTCCAAAGTTATTCATAAAACTAGAGTAAGGGTATGCTAAAATTGCTTAGTGTCATTGTCAGATTTTCCCCTTTAAGCAGATAAAGTTGTCATTCTTTCCAAATTAAAAGAATGGTAAAGGAAGAAATCTATGTTCTAGTGCACTGCTCTGTCAGCCCCAGAACCTATTTTCAGTTACATTGTTTAAGTTGCACAGAAACATTTATGTGAAGTAAGGTAATTTTATAGATCTATAAAACCTGCATTTTCTCTCATGTTCCTCTCCCCTCAATTTTAGACATCCAGAGAAATTCTAAAACTGTAAAATAAGTCTTCGAATGCTGCAGAAGGCTGAGCTCAGCTTTTACTACATACCTTTGCAATTAGAACTAATTTACTGCCCTGTGAGATGGGGGGAAATGTACAAGGTACTTCTTGGATAAATATACCTCAGTAAGAAAAGCCTAGCTGCTCTGGAAGAGTTATCTGCTTGTATTCAGCAAGTATCAGGGTCACTCTTACAGCTACATACCACAGAGTGTTAATTAATGGGACTGCAGCTGGTGGTACCACTTGGGCTGCTTCAGCCCAACCTCTTGTTCCATATTTCTCAGGTTCGTATGACCAGTCTTGGAGCACATCCCATCATTTTTTCCCCCCAAAGTACAAAACGTACTTGAGTCTCTACTGGAAAACTGCCAGGCTTTCATAAAAAGAACAGAGCTGTTGTTTCTTTGCTATTTTTATCTTCTCTGCCAAAAAAGACACCATGTTGCATTGGCAATTGTGTATTTTAAATTGACTTCTATGCTGAGATTCTTGGGTAAAACCCAGGCTTTCTATAGCCACTGGATGTCCAGCATGTTGCTGACTGTAGCTCCGTTGTAATTCTTGGGGGACTGGTTTACTTTATGCGATGATTCCCACACACAGCAGGACTGCACTTCTCAGTTTCCTAGATATCAGGAGGCACGTGAGTTTGAAAAAGAGCTGGTGGGGCAGGTGTACAGAAGAGAGCATGTGAGCCTGTTGTAAAACGCTTTCTCCAGTCATGATGCCGTCTGTAGCAGGAGGGTGCTGTCATGAGTAGATCTGGCCCAATGGCAAAATTCCCAGACCTTACTGCAACACGGATCTTGTGTTATGAGGGACTGTAGCAGGTACAGAGCAGTTCTGTCCTCCCTTGGTTTGTGAGAGGGAGCATCCTGCCATGAAAGCCAAGTCACTTCATCCACACTGTGTAGGGTTTTACTCCTCAGGAGTTCTTGAAACCGAAACAGAAAGGAGTAAATCTATCCTCATCTCTTGAAGTCCCTTCAGCATAGAAGGCAGTTTTGCATAAATGTAATTAAATTTTTAAAATGAAGGAGTTAACTGCCAGAAGCATTTAAAATAAAATTGTAAGCAAAATACAAAATCCCCAAATTAGCCAATGTTTTTCATTCTGATGAATAATCATTTACGATAATACTTCAGACTGTGAAAGGTAAGATTTCACTGCCAAAATACAGGTTCCTATAAGGACTCACTCTTACATTTAAATTTGAGTTAACAGTATGACTGGACTATTCTGTAATCGCTACAACCTCATTTGGGATGTGTAAAAAGCTTGCAAGATTAAGACTTTTTGCAGGTTACTATTAATGCAGATGCAGCCTTTAGCTCCAAACTGCCTTGGAAATACCTGTACTTAACTGTACAGCACCTCAGTGATTATTATTTCTTTTTCTTACAAAGAAATCTATATTGTTCCCATTCAAAAAATAAAACAGAATCAAAATTAGTGTTCCCAGGCATTTGCTAACAGCCTGTTCCTCATATGGCAATGCTTTCAGAGGTCATTTGGATCCCTAAAAACCATTTGTGTGTTACTGAGGCATTGTTTTAAGGTTCAGTACCATAGGTGTGGCTTCTCAATTCAAAAACCTGAACTTGGACTCTGCCAGCCAGCCTGTACCTGCCAGTGGAGCGGTGGCCTTAGCTGCAGTGAGTTCCCAGACAGTTCCCAGGATTTCTGACAAAGTCATGCCAGAAACAGACACTTCAGTTGAGCCTCTGGTAAGGGGGTGCAAGACTGGCAGTTGGAAGGTGTACAAGTGAACAATTAACTTGTGCCATGGCCTGTGATTTTACTGTTATTTTTAATTCTGTTCCTTAATGTCATTCAAGTATTTGTTTATTTTATATATATATACACAAGCATGTAAGTGTTTGAAAAACAAGACTAAAAGTCATTGGAATAGAGGCAGATGGTGGAAGGCTTCATGAAAGATGTCCTGCTACAGGAAACAGTTTGCTGTGAAGTGCTAAGTGGTGAAAAATGTGACCACACTTTTTCTTTACTGCTTCAAATGTTCATTCCAACACATACACTCTTTCGGCTCCTCAAAATCCTCCTAACAACAGTTTTTGAGATCCCTTTCATCATTAAATTCCTACTGAATTTGTTTGTAGGTGAACACTTGCTTTATTTACATAACTAAAGATGAACTAACTCATACGTAAAAAAGGGCTCCATCATATTTGATACATATACCAGCTAGAATACAGCTAGTGATTCCTCTGCTTCTGAATGAGAAATCACTGTTCTGGGAATTTGCAATAGTGTTTGCTCTTTACAAGTGTAGCAGGCTTGTGATGCCCTTGAAGAGGATTAGCAACAAAGGGGTTACCTTTAACTCCTTACGTGCTTTAACTCCTTACATTTATATCTTACTGTGAGCAGATCTTTCAGCTCGCAACCCACGTGCAAAGCACACACTCTGGCTTCTTTTTTTTTTATTCTCACCAACTTCTGTTAACACAAAATTTGGTACTTGGCTCTTTTGTCTTACTCCATGTAAAGCAGCTGATCCGAAACCCTGGGCAGCCTGCCTTCCCCATTCACAAGTGCTGAGAGAAGCAGTACTTGAGAGAGCTTGAAGGCTTGGTTCTTGAGCAATGATTTATGGCTTTTGACTGAGGTCATCACTTGGCACATAGTGATGACCAATTTGATGGATTAAGAACTCAAGCAACTCAAGGGCCCTTAACATTTGTAACCAATCATAATCTGGCTGGCAATGATCACAACAAAAAACACCATGTATTCTTGTTTGGATCTATTTTAAACTCATTTGGCTTTGTTTTCTTCTCGGAGACCTACTGTTGCCATTAGATACTCTTTCATTTGGTTCCAAGGATAGGTCAGAGTCACGTTTTTCTTTGATAAACCTAATTTGGTTCCCTCATTGATGTACACTGCTGAAAGCTGCACATTTCTTTTTGGTCTTCTATTACATTACCACATCAAGGAGAGCTCGAGGGGCCAGTTCTGCAGAGCAGGAAACAAGGGATTTCACAGTGTCAGTGAGAGCACATGCACTGCTTTTCTTTCTTGTCCACTGAAGCAGCAGGTCCCGATTAACAGCACCTTAGAGATCACCAGTTCATCTACACCTGTGCAGTGTGTGTAAAGCAGAGTGCTTCAGGATGGGCGTTAATAAGATTTTGTCCTCTGCAGAAGCTGCAAGGAGGAGCGGCAAGCTTTAGAGAAAATGGTTTTTCCTAAATGGACCTGCAGTTGTGAGAGGTAAATTGTCACCCCCGTGACTGAGCAGCTGGTAGCTCAGGTTTGTAAAATGTGGAACTTTCCTCCCTCTGGACAATCTGTGCAGACAACTCCTCCCAGCTTCTGTAAACACTCCTTTGTGAGAGCCGTGCTCTGTTTTGGCCACTGGTATCTCTTGGAGATGCCATGAATCTCTACTCAATAATGTGTCTTTATTTTGTCTCATTATTTTATTTGGATTATACAATATCTTGTAATACTGGTATTATTGCATACTGCTGTGTGAACTGCAGAACATCCGCAGGCAGCGGAGGGAGAAAAGCGCCAAATATGGGAAACTCTATGAATGTATATTGTTCACATATTTTAAAAGTGAGCATACTTCAGGAATAAAATAGTCTTATCAACTGCAATGCTCTGCAAGGCTGATACTGATGTCAGTGACAGTGTAATGCTGTGCAACTTTGGTATTGAGCCTGTTCCTGTAGAGCTGTGCTTTGAAAGCTGGCTCTTCTATGTCAAAAGTATCTTGCTGTACAGCATGGCTGAGAAGGAGATATTTCTCTGATGTGTAGTGTAGGTAGCCCAGTCAACAGCAGTAAGAATTAATACTAATCAATTCTTACAGAGTACTTTTCACCCACTGTAGTGAAATTGTGTCTCTTGCACAATGGAAAGTCCCATTTTATTCAGGCAGCCTGGTTCTGAAGGTGGTGGTGGGGTTTTTTTCTATGGTATTTCTCAATACCAGGAATTTATTTAGATAAACTGGTACATCTTGTGGGTTTTACTTTTCTCTGTTGCATTTTAAGTGACTAAGATATAGGTTGAAAATTAATTCCCTGAGAATTATTATTTCTGTTACTGTTTTATTCTATGGCAGTGCATTGATGCCACACTGCTGGCTTTCTCCCCAGTGATAGGGACTGTATAAATGTAGAAAAGGTGAACTGTTCTCCAAAGAGAGAAAAAATACTCCTGTGGCGTGCAAAGGAAAAAAAGTGACAGGAAGGCTGTGCTTTTGCTCAGTGTATCTTCTTCAGAGTGACTTACATGATGAACATGTTCTGTCCTGAGAGGGTCCCTAGCTCTGAATAGCATATGCCATGCTCCTGAGCTAAAATCCTTGCTGGAAACATTAGCACATGCCTTAAGCACTTTTGAGCTCAAAGAGATCTGCTTCATACAGCTAAGAATTCTCCCAAACTGTCCCAGATCTTGATGTTCACCTTAAGAAGTGCACCTCCTTTTTACAGATGAAGGTAGGAACCAAGCTCTGTTTGGCTATTGTCATGCAATATGTCACTGAAAGAGCTGGGCTAAGACCTACTGCCTTGTAACCTTGTCACCTCTGCCTTATTCGCAAAAGGGTGGGGACAAAATGAGTTTTCTTCAGATCGCCAAAAATGTCAGCAGACTCCAGCGATCTCCAAACCTAAACTGTCTCCAGCGCCTTCTCATGAGTCCAGGGCCTCACCTCTTCCCCTCTGAGCAGCTGCCAAAACCTCTAGCTTCCTTTCACTGACAGCTTCACCAGTGCAGCTGTGTATTTTCAATGAGTAGCACTAGGAAAATTTGGGGGTGGAATATAATTAAATTTTTTAAATCCACAGGGAAGTTTCTGATTTGAGCATATTAGTCACTCAACTTCAATCAAAGCCTAATTTCTAAAGTTACCTGATGCTACTTGGATGATCCAGAGAGCTGCAAGATGATCTGTGCTGTGCCGTACACTTGTCCCCAGAGTGTCACTCACATCCTGATTTGAATCAGTAGGAAAACCAAGGTACTGAAGGCCAGTGACAGACCCATGGAAGGATTTGTGTCAGAATCAAGTCAGGTCTCAGAACCTCTGGTTGCAGTTGCTGTGCAGAGAGCTGTGGCAACATTCCTTCTGTGAAACACAACAAAAATCAGCCTCTCTTTGTCATCTGTTGAAGAGAAGGTAAACATTAAATGCACCTCATTTCTGAACAGTTCTGAGTTATGATTCATGCAGGCCTTGTTCAGCAAAAATAAGGGAATGTTTCAAATGCATGTGCACTGACCTTATAATCCCCCCTTTTCCTTTTATGCAGCCCTAAGTGCTGTTGAATAGAGTTATGTCTGCTGCTGAAGCACGCGCCTGTGTAATACTCCTTGCTTTCTAAGCAAGGGATTCATTAGTTCATATGGGACATCCTTGTAGCTGGCATCTCTTCCTGGATCTGTTTTGCAAGTATATAGGAAGCCAGCAGTGCAGTATACGAGACACTGGTACACAAGACACTGATATGCTCCAAATTTATTTGCTGGCTGTGGAGCTGCTTAGCCCTGTCGGAGTCCTTGCCTGGACAGTAGGGAATCTAAGAACACCAATGCCATATGAGTGGAGCCAACAGAAAATGATTTGGGCTTTCTTGTGCATACAGCTCTCACAGGTACAAGAGCTCTGTGAAAGGGTCTGTTCAGATTAAAGGGCGGTGATGGGAAAGAATTACACTCAGCTTTGACTATCAGAATAACAGCTGTGGATTCTCTGGTGTGAAAGCTCATTCCTCACCATCATGTCCACCTTATTTTTTTTTCCTTACACAACCCATTAGGTGACACCTAGAGAACAGAGAAGAGGCATGTCTGGCATACCCCGGACAGGAGATGATGGCAGGAGAGTGAGTGCAGCCATCTCCCACAGCCATCTTTAACTTCCTCCCAAAACATATTTGCCTCTCTCCACACTCCTGAAACACCTCTGCTGTCTCTGCTTTTCTTTCTATTTAGAAAGAGTTAGATTTCTGCACTTAAATAAAATTGGAACCAGAAAAGACTTTCCAAGAGTTTGTACCACTCCCTTAGGGATGTTTTTTTAGAAATAACAACTGGAGTGACAGCTACTGCTCTGATGGACACTGGAACTCACTCCTCTGGTGGTAATTCCACTTCTGCCCTTGTCAAGGCAGGCTTAATGGCTGGCTCTTTGTCCTACCTAGAGCAAAACTGAAGCTGATTGCAGACATCTCTGTATGTGTAACGACGTTCAGGAATGGAGAGTGCCATAACAATGGAGCTGGTGTCACAGGCCTTGTTACCTGGGAAAAACTGAAAATGGAGAATGAAAAGACTGAAATTTTTCTTGTCAGAATATGTATTCTAGAGTGACCTGGGCACTTTTATATCATGTAGTCAGTTTCTGACAGAGTGAGGAATTGATATATAGCTCACAAATACATCTGTCTGGAGTGGGTTTTGTCAGCTGGTTTGTTGTTTTGGGTTTTTTTTCTGGCTTCCTTTTGTGTATATCATGGGACAACTTTTTATGGGGTCCTTTACAGGAATTGAAAGAGAATCAGTTTACATGCTGCTTAGAAACAATGGCATCAAACAAACTCTTCAAAGTTCATCACGTTTCCCTAAGCACAAGTAAAGGCCTAAATGGTTAAATCAGCCCCAACTAATTCAACATTTATTAAACTCTGTCCTTACTCACACGTTCTACTATTCCCAAGTAAAGTAAAAGGTTAGTTTATAGGGGACAATGGTGCAGATGAAAAGAAGCAGAAAATATCCCCCTCTGAAAGGACACAAGTTCTTCTCTGGAGTATTTAAAGCAACCTGATGGTTTTTTCCACCTCTAGATCAATGTCATTATGCATCTTTTTCTTTCCACATCAATGTAAAGGTTCAGTACAGCTTGCTGAGGATAGGTCAAATCTTTTCCCTGCACAAGGCTCTGTGGCTGGAAGCAGTATCTGAAATGCCAGCAAATAAAGGTTTTGAAAGCCCACGATCAACTGAGCTGTGCAAACAACTCCTTTTACTAGTTTCTTGGCTGCACTGAAAAACTGAGAAGCAAGTTGTTCCATGACAGTGGAACTAATGAATCCTGGCTGCCTGGAATTGAATCCTTGCCTCAGAGCTCTTTGCCCACCCTTCAGCCCCTTCTCCTTACATGTCCCCTGTGATCCCCTTCCCTCCCACTACCTTCACTTCCCTTCTCCCCAGATAACAGCTGGGCAATGGTAGCACATATTCTAGTCAGTACTGATGAGTAACTAGCCAGGAGGGAGCCAAACTGTGCAAATAACTGCTGAGCTCACACAGCAGTGCTGCTTTAGTGGGGGCACTAGTTTAGGTCCTTTTGTTTCTATTGAGCTGCCAATTTCTTGAAGTTTGTGCACACTTAGCATTGCTGGGAATGTCATGTCTCTACAGAGTTTGACGGCAGCAGGTCTGAGGTTGAGAAACAGATGGACTGACAGTGCAATCACATAAGCCCTGTTTCCTAAGGGAACCTGCCTGCAAATGCTTTGCTTGAACCAAGATAAAATGTTTTTTCTTTGTTTTCCAAGACTTGTTAACTGTCTGGATTAAACTAAATATGCATGTGAAATGATACTTTAAGCATGTTAGTACTTTTCTGTCCGTTTGTGCTTCTTCTGTTTTTTTTAAAACAGCAGTGGTTTTATTTCTTTACTAGCACAGCACAGCCAGTCCTGCCTAGTTTATGTTGGCTTCACTGAATTTTTCTTATCATGATATCCTTTGATATCCCTCTTCTTTCCTTCTGTGTTTGATGCATCACCCAAATGTTGCTGTCTTCTTGGGAGAAATACACAGCATCTTTGGGACTTTGCTGACTTCTTAAAAGGTTATGATATTAAAACAAAAGTGGTTTTCTTCTCATCTTAGCATAGTTTCGGGTGTTCAGGTGTTGGGGAGCTTTACTTAATACAGAAGACCAAAAATGATAAAGGAATGGCTAAGTAAACCTGAAGTATTAATAAATGATAGCCTTTTGAAATGACAAGTCCTAGTCTGCCATTTCCTTGAACAGACATCATGTCTCTACATGGTCCTTTTTCTTGGCAGATAGAAATGAACACCAGGATGAAGTCTTCTGGCATGTATTGCCATGTCATATTTAATGATAAAGATATTTAGTTTTCCTCCGTGTGGATAGCAGCCATCAACAACTTATTGTCCATCCTTGTGAAAAAAGACATGACTCTTAAAATTTATAAATATCTCTTTCACCATGTTCAGTTTCTCTCAAATTCATCCTTTTCCTAACTTATTCTACAATTATCACCAGCATTTTATAATGCGCTGCAGGTCATTATGTGATCTTGGCATTTGCAGACACAGCATCATTAAGGTTTCTTTTCTAACCAAGCAGCTTATTACTATTGCTATACTGCCATATAGAAAGAAAAATAATAAAAAGATAAGTACAGGAGGCCAAGGGCATTATCATCGTCTGTCCAGCTTTAGAATAAGAAGAGTTGTACATGCTCTAAAACTGATGCAGCTGGCAAAAGCGATCAGTAACTCTGAGAAGAAATTTGTTGAAATCCAGGCTCTAGTTTCTTAATAACAGATGTTAATCTCAGATATTAAGAATCAAGATTTTCTAATATTCACTTTTCATCTGCTGCTATTCTTCATGTGTACTAGGAACCCTGATGGCAGACCAGTGCCATTCTGTTCTAAGTGCTGTGTAAACACAGAACAGAACGGAAATTTCTGTATTTGAGGATTGTGAATTATCATAAAAAGTAAATCAGTGTTTTGAAGAGCATCACTAATTACATTATCAACTATTAATCTATTCAGTAAATTATAGGTCTTCTTTTCATCTGTCTTCATTTCCAGATCTCATTCAGAAACATTTTCCTCCTGCATATACTTATTATTTCTGTCCTGTATTTCTTTTAATTCATTGTGTAAAATGTACTAAGAGAAGCTGTACTTTCAGGGAACTGTGATCATTCCATGCTACAGGTGAACTTTAGTGCATTAGACTTTGCAAAGCAAGAGCAAAGAGATCATTATAAAATGTCTTGAAACATGGGAGGGAGTGAGAAAGAGGTAGAATGGTAGGTTACAGTGTCTTTTATTATTACTGTATTCAAACACAGTCTTGATGATATTAAATGCACCACGACATTAAATGCATCATTGTCACACTGATGGCTGCTTGGTGTCTGGTAAAAGGAGTTCACGGGATAATTCCTGTTCACAGGAACAGCCAAACATGATGCTCATTGCCAGCTGTGTTGCCATGGTTCTGCAGAGCAAATATCTCCCTAACCCTCTGGGCAGGAATCAGGCATAACACAAAGGGAGCTAATTTACTGCTCTGAATAGAAACAGGTTGAATAGCAAGCTTTGGTCAGTAAGGATACTAATCCAGTTCCAGTCATTAAGCATCCTCGTGTAGAGAAGTAATGCTACAGCTTCCAAGCTATTAAAGCAGATACAGTTTTGTTTGTACTTTTTCTGTACAAATAGCAAGGTCATTTGAGCTTTCTGTTCTGAAATTTGGCAAAAGAGAGATAAGGTTGGTTGGCTGTGGCAAATGAGAGGCATCCATTGTCTGCCTTTGTTAATGTATAACGGGTGTCTGTTTTGAGAAAATATTGCATTTTTATCCACCTCTTCAGCTTTACCAGAACTCCCAGTGGTGGTGAACTTCCATACTGAAAACATCAGAAAGAGCTTTAGTATGACATGGTCTAGCCCAGCTAAGAAATGGCTATACACTCATGTCTGCTTGGTGCCACTGTGTTGGTAATAGCAAATGGAGCTTGTGATGCAAATTTGATGGGCATGCCACAGACAAAGGGGAGATGGGCTGCTTCTTCTAAAGGAAGGAGAGTGAGAGGGAAAAGAAAGACCAGGGCACACATGGAAAGCCAGAGCAACTGGGAAGGGGCTGGTGGGCTAGGTGGAATGACAGAGGACCACGGTCTTTTAGGGAGGTTGTTGCCTTCTCCCAGCTATAGCCGCAGTCCCTACATCTCCATTTCTTCCACTGGCTGCAAGAGCAAGTCTGGTAAACACAAAGGAGATGGAGGAACTGTGGTGGTCATTTTGATGTTTTTATGGTCCACTTGCCTTGGCAACATTCTTTTTGGCCTGTGCTTAGAGGGAGTGCTGCACATAGCTGTTGATGCTCAATGCAATGAAACACATACCAAAAAAGTTCTCTCCAGTTCACAAGTGCAAAACTGAGTCCATCAACTGGCAGCAGTGTATGTTCTGCCAGCAAACCACACAAAAATATATTCTTAACTAACTTCTTTGGTTATAAAGCCCATCTAAATGACATATGACTTTCAAAACAAGATATTCTGTGGGGTCTTTATTTCTCTCCCCACTCCTATGTTTGCTTTTCCTGCTTTGGCATCTGACATTAGTGTCTGTCATTGAACAATTGAACATCTCGACCTCTGTATCTTTCTCATGGGAGATAGAGTTCAGAGTGTTTAAGCTTTGCAGTATGACGTTGCTGGCCTTTTTTGTTCATCACAAACATTTCTGATGATGATAATGACATTTAGCAAGTTTTGGAGGAAAAATCATTAAGAATAGAAAAAAAAAAAGGAAAAAAAACCAAACACACAAACAAACAACCCTGGTGATCTGAAGAATTCTCTGAATGAACTCTGGGAAGTTTAAGTTCAGACACGGCATCTAACCTTTCCATTTGAACTAGAAGTGTGGCTATTTGTAGTTATTGCTTGAGAGTCAAATGTCAAAGTTTCAGGCAAATTTTTTAGGCTTGTTCAAAGAAGGTGTGACTACCCATCAAAAATACATTCTATGTGCTTCTAGTCTATTGAGGTAAACTCATTTCCAAGACCAAAACTGCTGTCTTTTTATTTTTACAGTCTTTGTTTGGACTGAGATCCACATTCATTGTTACTGAGCTTTAATAATCTAAGGGTCACTTGAAGGGCTTTTGTTTGAGAGACCTTTCAAACCAAGCCAAGGCAGCAGTTTAGAGAATGTTTCTTGTTTGTAGACAAAAATATATTAAAACAACCAAGGGAGCTATTAGTCTTCCACATAATTATTTTTAATGTCTCATTGGACATGTATGAAATGCCTTTCAGTTCCTGTGGGAGAATTGCTTTTTAGTTTTGTTTTTACATTTTGCAGTGTGCCTGTTGTTAAATTTCTATGTTGCTTTTCCATTGAGCAACATTCACCCCAAAAGACTTTATAAACATGAACAGTAACTCTAGGAATATGCTTCCAACAAAATCCACCTAAGTACTTAGAGATTTGTCAACAGTTATAGGGCCTGATACCTTGCATACCTCATGCCACCTGTTTTTTCTGGCCATAATCAGGAAAGAACGTGACCTCAGTTCACAGTGGGAAAAGTCAGAGAACAGCCAAGAGTGCAGGACTGCATGAGGTGAGGCAGAGCAATGTCAGAAGCAGGGGAGATGGGAGGAGAGATGACTCCCTTCTCCCCCTTTCCACTGGTAAATGCATGCCAGGTAATCAGAACAATTTTGTGTCTTTAGCATTAAAACGGTCTGTAAATGCTGTGTGTTGAGTAGCTCCTTTCAGGTACCCAAGAAAGACCGCAATGCAGTGCATCCTTCTCTTTTATAACAAGAACAAATTCAGAGGGAGGAAAAAAAAAGCACAGAAATTGGAGGTAGTTGCAAAGAGTAGCTTTATGGAAATTAAAAATAAACATCCTGTAGACAGTAGTTCTAGTACAAATATTTGGGCTTGGTTTGGGACATGCACATTATGTGCTGCCTCTGCTCCATGGAGGTGCAAGCTTAGCAGGTAGATGCAGGTGCTTCACTGAGATGTCTTCTTCCTATTGTGTGTTCATGATTCTTTAAATCTGCCAGTTGCCCTTTCTATTTTGAAAGATGTCCAGATATTTCTTGCTCAGGCATTCAGAGCTTCCACAGGTCATACACAGCAGTCTTAATTCTGTGGACATCACCCTTGTGTCTTAATTCATGTGGCCATCCCAGGCACAGTGAGTGTTTCAGTGATCCCAGATGGACCGTGCTGTTAGAGTGGTCCTAGCACACGCATTAGGCAAGGGCCCAGGAAGCATCAGGGCTCACTCTGAACCTGAAACCTTCCATGGATTAAAAAAGTTGTTGATCCTTACCTGTGTTGAATGTGCTGCGCTGCATGTCGCAGTACAAATACCTGTCTCTCATCTGTTTCCTCAGGGCTCTGTGTGCTCTGAAGTTCCAGTGAAAGTACCTGTCTCTCCTGCTGTCAAAGGAAAATCAGACTCTAAGTTCAGGGAGTGATAGCGTTGCTCTGTGTCAGTTGTGGCACCTTACACAAGCATGCACCATTATCAATGTCTAGTCAGAAACTGACAAATTTTGGCAAAAATGTGTACCTGTATAACTATCTTTCCTAACTGGATATAAACCCCATTTCAAATATGTAGTGCTTCCAGGTTTTGAAGAGATATATTACCATGTTCACTATCTTCAGATGACTAAACTTGAAGTCTTTCAACCTGAGTTTATAAAATTGTAAGTTATGTAGATGAAGTGTAATTTGTAATAGTCTCTGATTTGTGGAATGACCTTACCTTGTTTATGGGTAAGAACCACACATTTCTAGCAGTAAAAGGCTGTGGAAGCTGTCTCCTTGCAGCAGGATATGATGATAGAAGCAAGCTATCGTAACTGTAATGCAATGGTGTTCTAATGTTTTAAGAATGAGTTGCTCGGCAATGAGTGATTCAGTTGGGTAAAAAGCTGTCTTTACATGAACTTGGGTGTATTGAAACAAAAATAAAGTTGTACCTCAGGAATATATTATAAGATTGTAAGGATAATATTCATTTACCAGTACCTTCCTAATGTTGCAGTGGCAGAATTCTTGTAAAATATTTTGTACATAAAAAATCACTGCAAATATATATTTAATGACACATTCCTTGAGAGAAGGACCATAAAGCAGACTAGGGAATTTTTTGAAGATATCATTACTTGAGAGCTTCCTGAAAAGTTGATCTTAGAGTGTCATCCAAAGTTCCCTATCCTGATTTGACAATTTTTATGGCTTTGAACTCTCACTCAGTTGTTCAAGGTGATTTAGTCATTAGTTTGTGTGTCCTTACATTTAGAGACTGCCAAATGTAATTGTTTGCAGAATATTTAGTTCATCTTGGAATGCTTCTATTCTGGAGAGATGCTGTTGGAGGGAGCTCAGAGGAGAACAGCAGAAAAAGAACTAAATATGTGCAACCTGAAGAATGGGTAAGAAAAGCTGGGATGAAAGGACATGGCAGTCTATATGTAACTGAACCATGTAAGCATGGAGAGAGGGAGAAGAATTATGTCAAGTTTGGCAGGAGGATGTAATGAGTAATAGATAGAATGATGAAGGGGAAATAAAATTGGCTGGATGAAGAAAAGCTTCCTGACCGCGAGATCTTGTTTGATTACTGAAGTTTCCCAGGGGACTTCTGTGATTTGGGAAAAGTTGTACAAGGCTGTTCAGAGCCTCACAGTGCTCCACAAAAGCATTGCTCTGTAGTCACCTAATAACTTGGCATCCAGAAGTAGATAGTTCTTCCCATCTTTTAACTGTGCTTGAGGTTCTTTGGATTCCTTGCATTTGCTGGGCAGCCCAGAGCATCCCTTGTGTGCTGGCAAGTCTATGGTTAGGTAATATCTCTTTTGGTTAGGATTACCAATACTACAGCTCTTGGAGAATACCTGCCTCCTCTCAGCTTGTTCGTGCAAATGTATTTACTGTGGTTATGGGTTGGATCTTGTTTCTTTTTTGCTGAGTGCAGGAGACTGCAAGATTGGATCCAGCTATCTAAAGAAACGTGATCTCTGAAGATGCATTAGGTGGCAATTGTGCGTGCCTTTGTGCATGTCCTCATAAATCTGTTAATCCATCCAGACCTTTACAATATCTGGATTGATATTATCAATAGGTGGTGTTGGAGTGGAGTATGTTTCAGAATATTTCACACCTGCAATCCTTATTTGGCTGGGGTGGGGAGTGCTTAAATAGAGATAAAGTACATAAAAAAAGTATTCAAGAACATATTCAACTTATTTGAGAACTTTCATTCCTTGATATATAGCATTTGTAACTACTGCAAGGTGTTTGTGTTACCCATATTATTTTGTATTATTTCATTAATGATTTCATTAATATAATTATTTCATTAATGATCTGGTGTCTGGCTAAAGCTGACTCTGGTAGTTCCTCTGAGAGAAGTTTATCTGATGTAAAATTGTGGTTTTAGCTGATATCCAACCAATTCACTGAACTTATTTTGACTTTTGCCCGGAGGTGCTGGGAGTGAATTGATAACTGAGAATGCATTTAGATTTGAACAATTAGGAGCAAAACATGCAAAAACCCAGAAACCCAGAGGTAGTGAAGACCACAAGGCTTCTACAAATTAGGAAGCTCAGGTCATGGAGCTAGGAAAATGGGCTGACAGACTGCTTTCCTAGTGGGTCTCTTCTGCTTGGCCTTTCAGTATATTCCGTGTTTTCTAGCAGCTGCTCAAAGCAGTAGAACCTATTTCCTCAAACACACGTAGAAATTGCAAAGGCTGCTGCTGCTCAGGGAGATGAGATTAATATTGCTGTGAACTCAGTTTTGAAACTGCACACAATCCAACATCTGCTTTGCTCCCAAGAGCTAACGGGTTGGAACTGTGGAGGCCTTGAAGTTTGAAACAAATCACACAGAAATTTATTTTTTTTAATGTAAGTTAATCCACTAATAAATAATAATTTTAAAAAATCTTCTTAAAAGGATACTCCTTCTTTGAATTATCTTCTTATTTGAATTTGGTATTTATTATCTCATGGGGGCATGGTTAACTCTGTATCAATAGGTACATAACTTGTACATTCTGAGATATATCTAATGTCTACCAAAGAAAAAGTATAAATCATTTAGATCTGGAACAGTGATCACAATGGAAGTTTCATGTGCAAAGGATTTATGGAGGCTTGAAGTCAGTATTATGTTTTGAATAAATGCACCATTGACCAGTATCAGATTTCCATAGGCTTTATCTTGTTTTTTCTAAGCAACTGCTCATAAACTTTTTTAGTATCGTGATTAGCATTATGGTGCTACTTGCAAATCTGTTCATAGAGCTATTAATCTATGGTAGTGTAATCTGGAGAAAGGAATCACACTTACTTTGTTGTTCCTTGCATTGTTTCATTTAAAAAACAAAACAAAACAAAACAAAACAAACAAACAAACAAAAAAAAAAAACACAAAACCAAACATAAATAACAACTTGACAGGATTTCTTTATTCTTCTTTCTTTTCAACTAACATGTTAAGTTCTTTAGGAAAGTTTTGTCAAGACATCACAAAAGTAGGTCTTAGTTCTGATCTGAAATTTGTTGAATCCTGCTTTTGTGTAATAGGAAGGAAAAACAAATGGTAGGTTTGATCAGTCTGAGTCCACAACTCAATGTCTACAACAAACTCCAATGCTTTGGATTCCTGGGCAGTACTCAGACAAATTTGAGAAATGTCCCGTGTCTCAAGACAAATAATTTTGACTTCTAAGGCAAGTTCATCACATGGGCTTCCTCCCTCCTCTCCTTTCTCCCCCCACCTCTCCCTGCAATCTTCATCTTGAACTGTCCCTGCATAGGTCACTCCCAGCATGAGCTCTGTGAGACATGTCTAGTGGTAGCAGTAGGGTCAGCAGAGGCTGCTGCTGAAGAGTGACAGTCACCAATGTGACAACAGATGAGTCCTGCAGTGACATGCTAATGAGAACTGTGCAGACACCTGCACAGCCCAGTTATATTCTACTGGGTTCTGTGGAGGGCACCATGTCTTCTGTCCCCGCTTACAGCAGATCTGTCTTGGGTAGAGGCCCTGAAGCCATGGAGTTTTCAGATGACCCTTCACCCTTGTGGCCAGACTAGATATCCCATGCAGCATCATGTGATACATACACAAGGGAGAGACAAACTGCAAAGCTTTGGTTTTGAAGAAAAAAAAATATATTGAGTTGTAAGCCTCAGAAGGAAGAACTGGAAAAGCTCTTGTTTTGGTTGGAGCTGCATTTTTGCTGCCTGTTGCTTCCAGCCAACTAGAAGAGAAAAATGATCTTGTTTGCCTTTTGTGTATTGCTGCAATCCACACATATCAGTACATGTAGTCCAGAGAGAAGAGAGAGACACATACCTTCATGTAGCTGCAGTTAAAGGAAGGAATGGGTATACTGTTCCTAGCAAAGCAGGGGAGCTGAGGGTGGTGAAATCTCTCCCCAGGTTTCAAGGGAGCCATAGGTGTATGCTGTGCTAATGGGACTGGGAGCAGGGCCTCACTGTGTTGCAGTAGCTCCCAGATCCAACCCTGCCACCCCCTCACTGGTCACATCCCTGGCAGATCACACAGAGTTGTGCTGCATAATGCAACAACCATTTGTGTTTCTTTGCTTACCCAGGGTCTTCAAGCACTCCATAAATACTGCTGGAGTTCTCCAGTGTTCTGGCAAAAACACTGTCACCTCGGTCATTGCAGAAGGTTTTGAACAGAACACAGAAGCTTTTGTTCCTCATCCACTTAACGCACCAGGCACACTGTCTTCACTGCTTGTCTTCTGCACTCACTGAACATAGCAAGGCAAAGAAAATATGCTTGGCTTTCCCCACTGCGTGGTGCGAGGCATTAGACCTCAGTGGACTAAAGTCTTTAAGCAGCGATTCCAGTGGGATCACTCTTGCTCTGAAGCATCTTTAGTCAGGCACTTACATGAGTGAATTCCTCTGAAGTGTGTAGGATGAGACAAAATCCTATGAGAAGGGTTTTAGATAGTCAGCTGAGGTAAGGCAGACCCGCCTCACTGGAGCCCCACTAGCTTCCCACTGAGGTGAAGAGAGTGTCTTTTCACAGGGCTGCAAAAGGGTTTTGCAAGGACAAAATGAGATCTGGACTCTGCTTGCATTGTTAAAGTGTATGTGTTCAAGAATTAAGTTGAAAGGTAAAGGTATGGATGGTTAGTGTTTAGGAAAACATATTCATAGCTAGTTTACTGGCAAAACTGGTAAAGGGCAATTCTTCTTCTGTCCCTGTCCTGTGATACCCAACGGTTGGCAAGATCTGAGGCTGCTGGTGGCATCGATTCCAAACTGCCTTTCCTTGCCTGTAAGGTACCAAAAATACTGCAGTGTGTGGCTGGAGGTGGCAAGTCTGCTTCAGCTGGAGCTTTCCTAACACCTTTGAATGTATCAATGTTCAGTTTACATTTCCGATGTGTACTCATATTTTAGGAAGGTGTTCCAGGTGGCTCAAAGAGTTATTCAGATTTGTGTCCATGACAGGTATTGTTACTGATTTGCTTCTGTATTATTAGAGTACAGGATGCCTCTATAGAGGGATCTGCATTCGACAACCCTGGAGGAATTAAGTCCTTAGATCTCAGTTACCATACATCCATTTATAATGTACTATGTTTTAGAATACCTTTTATTTCTCCCCCAAAATAATAATTGCATTGCTTTCAAAACCATTAGAGATCATGCCCGGAACTGAGCATATTACCTAAGAGCTTCCCCCCCATTTTCTTTTTTATGTAAGCACCAACTACGTATAAAAAAAATTCTATATAATCGTTTTAGCCACTCTATAAGTATATCCCATTGTATATCTCAGACTTTTAAAACGTCACATACACCAGATCTGAAAGATGTTACTGATACCCAGCTTTCCATGAACTCCTGTTCACCAGAACCCCGGCGAGGGCAGGATACATACGGATACTTTATGGCCCTATACAGCTCCGTGATTTATACCGAGCTTCGTCTGAGTGGTATGCTAATAAATTTAGCAGAGCCCCCGTAGTACCTCGGACTTCGCCTGTGCCCCATCTCGCACCGCTCCGGCAGTGAGGCGGG
>JANHFX010025121.1:0-22900 GCA_027560015.1 Chloroceryle amazona
GCCGCGGTCCTCCCACCCGCCATGCGGCGCCCTTACGCAGTCTCTTCCCGCCGCCGTCACGCGGGCCAATGCGCGGAGCGCTGCCGGCAACGGGCGCGGCGTCCGCTGAGGGGAGTGAGGAGGCCGCGGGCTGGGCCGGGCCGGTGAGCCCGGGGCCGGGGCTTAAGCCTCGAGCCTCTGCTGTTACCCCTCACAGCGCTTCCCGACCGGAACCCTGAGGATGGAGCCTATGGGCCCGGCGCACCGCAGCGCCGGGAAAGAGCTGAGGTGAGCGGGTTGGGGCGCAGGGGGGTGACTCGGTGTGAGGTGCGAGTCTGAGGGCGGCTTTTCCGAGTGCGGGAGAAAAGTAGCTAAGTCGTTACGTAATTAGCTTAGAATTAGCGAAACTTGTGTTTCTGATTACTGACAAGGAGTTCTACTAATTGGCGATGTTACGCAGTCGTATGAAATAAAAGCTGATTTTCCGATTTGAGAACGTCGGTACTGGAGCCGTTTCAGGGAGGCTTACAGAATATTATTTGGGTCCTTAGGACTTTCCAGAGACCTACTTACGTTTCACGAGCAAAAGATGGAATCGTAGAGTAATTGTAGAAGACTTGCTGCACTTGCTGTTATTCTGTCTAGTGTCTCAAATTTGTCACTTTTTGTGAGGAGGAAGGAGCCTGATTAAATCTTTAGCTTCTGTTTTTGTGATGTTTCTACGTTGCGTCTTCACGTTGTGGCTTCTGTGGTGCTGAATTGCCAGGGCTGGCACTGGGGGTTTGGTTCGCTAGAGAAATTTACTTAAAGAGCAAACCACGAACACTAACATTTGCTCAAAGATCTTAAAGCCATCTTAACGCAGTATTATAAACACTGTGACTCTAAAAAAACCTGCTGTTGAATCATTCCAAGAGTCAGTGACACTAAATAATGTCTTCAGTAGTTTGCTTGTCTTTAGGAATGTGTTTGCAGAAATCATGCTTGAAACTGTACTTTGGTGGTACTGACAGCTTCCAGAAGAGTTGGGGCAGTATCCTCCTCCCTCCGGTAAAGGCTGTCTCTGTGGAACCAGATAAAAACTGGTATCACTCGGGTCTCCTCTCCTCAGCCAGGGCAGTACTTGTACAGACGTTTGGGACTGTATAATCTGTGGGTTATTTGCTTTGCCGATGCGCGTACATTCCTCACTATTCTTTTTTTCCTGCAGACATAGTCCTAACCTACAGTGAAAGTGAATTTTGGAAGGCTGTTTTTTTGTAACTTTTACAAGTGCTTTTTTTTTTGGTGTAAATTTTACGACCGCAGTCTTTCCTTTGTTCTTATCAGTAGGGTAGGTACGGGGCACTTTGAGGAACTTAATTTCTGTCAGTAATGACTGATGACTTCAACATTATTTCAGTTCTGTTTAATCAGATAATTGTCTTATGAAATTAAGAACTGGAGAGTGTTGCCAAGTGATGAATCTCTGGTGGCAGAGTGAAATCTGCAGCACACCTTTTTTTCTTTTTTTTTTTTTTCTTTTTTTTCCTCTCCCTAGAAATTTGGTTTACAATAGCTTTTGGCTGATTTCAGTGTAGTCTTACAGAGAGAAGTTATTACTGAGAGAAATTATGGATCATTTTATTATGTCATGCAAGGTCACTTTCCATCTCTTACACGTAAACTGTGAGTCACCTTGAACAGGCAGTTGATTGAGGGATAAAAATATGTTTTTAATAATTTTGGTGGGGTTCACTATTTAACTGTTGGTGTTTATAAGGTCCTTATAGAACCCTAAAATGGATGGAAAATTAACAGCTTATTTTTTTTAGGTCTGACATGTAATAAGACTGACAGTAAAGTGAATCCCCTTTTAGAAATTCTGATATTGAAATCACCATCTTGCAGAGAAACTATAGACAAGCCCTCTGACATGTGAATATTTCTGACAGTGGTCAGAGGACCAGCAACTTTGGTTAGTTTTGGTCAGAACTGTCTATTTGCATGTTTGGGAGCTGGAGATTATATTTCTACTGGCCTACAGATGGAGGCACATGATTGATTCAAAGCAACAATAAATTCTTTTAAATCTTGAGCTCATAGAATTAACCACATTAATTCTATTATGAAGCAACAATTCGCTGTGTGTGGTAGGATGTGATTGCAGCTTTTGTAACAACCCGTTGAGCGCAGCTGTAACGCTACAGTTTTTTTCAGCGACGTTTGTCCTTTTGAGTTAGAAGCAATGCTGAATTTCACACGAGTGAAAACGTGATCTGGGAGATCCTTAGCCATCTGTTTCTTTTTTACTGAGGATTTTAATTGCCGAGTCCTTCAGAGCAAAGTTATTCTTTTCTTTTGAGCAAATGGCATCCTTCAATGGTGAAGATGCATTTCAGGACTCGGCAGCCCTCTCCCTAAACGATTTAGAAAACCTGCATAATTTTCGCAGCCGGTCTGCGAGTTTCAGCAGCACAGGGTCCAGCAGCCGCATGCAGCTCCGTCAGCGAGTAGCCCAGCTTATGGCTTGTGTAGAGGACATGGGCTCAGATGATGAAGCTCAGGAAGAAGTGTCTCGCACTCTAGATGAAGCTTTTCTCATCTGGGAGAAAAGGCTGAAGGATAAGTGGCAAGAGTTCAGGTTTTTTTCTTTCTAGTTCATTGGACTTGTTATATTTTTCTAATGGTAGCTAATACATAGATTTCTGATTAAAAAGTGACAGAAAAATCTTTGTTTTCTGTAGATAGAAATTCTGTTGGGAATTTAGATGCTCTTAGGGTTGGTTACCTGTTCATGTTTCAATTTCAGCATTGCTTTTTGTGTGATTTGGGTTTGTTTGTAGACTACACTTAGTTACCTGGAACGTGGGCACAGCTTCTCCGCCTCCTGATGTCACTAGTTTACTTCAGCTCGATTCACTGGGCCCAACTATGGACATGTATGTTATCGGGTAAGTATATATTCAATAATTTGCTTTGTAAGTTTGTTGTAAAGTTGCTAAGTCCCAACAGCTTACTGTCTGTTTTGGGAGGACTGTGCAACGTGTATCACCGCCTGGGAGGTGTTTCAACATTATTGCTAACAGAAGGTAAAGACAAGAGTTAGTGACTTAGAACACAGATGATTTATAAGAAATCTCGTCTCCTTTCTGCTCTTGTTTTCTGACAAAATGCAGAGTATCTTTTCTAAACACACAAAAAGGTTTTGTGTGCCATTTTCTTTGTTGGCACATAGGGGCATATACGTTTTGATAAAAAGCTTGTCCAAAATTCAGCATGTTTTAAAGAATTTAGAACAAGCTTATTAGGCTTAATCTGCCATTGTGCTTTCCAAACTTGAAATATTAGACCTGACAGGTTGTTTGTCATAACATATCTTGAGTCTAGCATTGTTTTAAACTCCGTCTTCAGGCATCTGTAAATTCCTTTAACTTTGCTTTTCTCAGTGTTAGACCTGCAGATGGGTTAAACCGCTTGTAAATGCGAAACTGGACAGCAAGAAATGGCTGATGTACGCTGAGAGAGTTCTGTTAGGATGTTGTGATCTGTTTCCTGAAAGGTTATATGGATTCTGTCAAAACCAGGTGATACAGTGTCAGTAATCTTGATGTATTCAGCTTACAGGAGGTGAATTCAAGAATCACAAATTTTCTGTCTGACTTGGCATTTGATGATCCATGGAGCATTTTTTTCATGACTGTATTGTCTCCAGTGGGATATATCAAGGTAATTGTTTACATCTCTTAAGTGATATTTCCTTCAGAGCAGTGAAAGAAAATGTCTTCTCCAGCTCCATTCAGATTTTTTTTACCCCTCAGACTCTCCATAAAAGATCATTTGATGGTGTTTTTTGCAGGTGTCAGTCCCTTCCATAGATACACGTGTTAGAAGTGGTTCTTCATCACCCTTGTGTTTTCCTGGTTTGTTGATAAAGGCCATTTTAATGTTTCTCCATTAATAACAGTGTCTTTAATTTTAGCAGTAAAAATTGGATATGTGGTTTTTAATTTCTTATTTGGAATAATTGAGCAGTTTTGATGCTTTTGCAGCTCAGATGACAAACAGCAAGAAGTTGTTCAGCTGCACTTGCAAGTGTAAGTGCACTTGGCCTGTGTAAGTGCTGCAGAACCATGTGCTCTATAGGAAAATACTCCTGCAGTAATAAGAATATATTCTCAAAGAACAGAGCAATGAAGTTATTTCAAAGGAAATGTGATGTAAACTTGCACTCAATAGCATATTTCTTCTGGCCACAATAGCTCTGTGTCTCTCTTTGTTTTTCCTCTGTGCAGTACTGGGGAGCTGCATTGTGATGCTTCTAATGTAGTCTGCTTAAGTACCTGCCTTCACTGTAAATATCCCAAGCAATGGCAGTGGTTTGTGTTAAGATCAGTAAGGTTTCTTTTTTCCTTTCATTTTTCTCCAACTTGTTTGCAGGGGAAAATAAATTGCATGTATGTAAACTAGGATTTTAGTGGGTGTATGTATTTTTTTTTTCTGAGGACTTTATTTTTTATTAAAGTCCTAGAACATTGTACGGTAGTTTAAACGGCAAGATTTTTACTAATACCCGGGGCATAAGATCTGCTAAAGTACTAGTTATTTTAATAACACAAATGATAAACATAGGAGTCTTTTATAGAGAGATTAAAAGCCTTTTGAATGTTGTACTGGATTTCTAAATCAAGCATTATTTCAGGATGATTTTGTTGAGATGATTGTATTATCTGCATGCTAATCAGACTCAGGAGTTGTGCCATTCTTTTAACTGTAATTAAACAAAACAAAGGACCCATTGGGAATTACAAAAAGGAAGAAAACCACATTGTTCATTCTAGTGTAAGTCATTGCTGATGAACGGTCAAAATATGGCTGCGAGCTGACATTCAGGCCTTGTATACAGACAGTTAAAAAGAATTCCTGGTATGCGTCGTTGATTTTGAATTCTAATTTATAAATGTAGCACTTTGGACACACTAATGAATGGATGCTGCCACCTAATGGTTTTCAACAGGACTTGATTAGGTCTGATAATAAGAGGGATCAGACAGGCCAGGTCAGACTCAAAACAGGCAGTGAGGAGCACTTATGCTAGGACTTATCTGGGAAGCTGGCTGAGGAGGAGAGGAACAAGTTACCCCTTCTTTGTTGACCTGTGACAGGGTTGGGTGTAGAGGAGTAGTTGTCATCCTTGGGACATTGTCTCTTCAGTAGCAGCGTCCATATTCAGAGCATTAAGTTAGTTGCAGTCAGTCAGTTATTTCACCAGAACCAGAATCACATCTCCTCAAGGAAAGGTCTTTGATTGATTTGGCACTGGCCACTTGATTGGTGGGACTCGTTCTAGTTCCAGCAGAGGGGGAATCCATTGCATTTTGCTGTTCAAGACCTACAGAGACAAGAGGTTTCATACGGATCTTGAGAAATATCTGTAGACTGTCCCACAGCAGAATGAAACATAGCAAAGTGTTTACTGTGCTGCTGTAGTGAAGCCAGGCTTGGCAAGAGTGACTTCTGCTGTGGTGTTCTTCATCTAAAAAGCTTCTATGAAATAGACCCAAGGAATTCCAAATGCCTCCCTGGAAGTGACCATGCCCTCTTTTGTATCTCTTCCAGCTCTCCTCCGTTCGCATGCAGGGATTACTACTTCTGATCTTTGTGAAGCATGTCCACCTTCCTTTTATACGGGACGTCCACACCCACTACACACGCACAGGCCTGTATGGATACTGGGTGAGGAAGTAGCCAAAACTGGATCGCCTTGGATAGTTATGCTTATGATGATGTGTGCCTCAATGGTTTCATGATGGGAGAGAGGATATATGGCTTACTTAAAAATTAATTAACCAACAAGCAGTAAGACTCACTTGTTTGAACCTTGTATGCAAATGCACAGAGTGGAATTTTGCCAGTTTATTAGCTGTGCAACAGCTTACGTAGGAAGAAATTGTATTTGTTTAAATCTAAGTAGCAAGATAAAAAATATGAGTTGTGTTACATTTGCAAGTGTTGACAACAATTTTAGAGAACGCTGTTCACCTTCTATGCCAGGGGAACAAAGGAGGAGTCACCATTCGCATGTCCCTCTACGGTCATACAATTTGTTTCATGAACTGCCACCTGCCAGCTCACATGGAGAACACAGAACAGCGATTGGATGACTTTGAGAAAATTCTGGAAATGCAGTTTGAAGGAGAGAATATTCCAAGTACCTTGGATCATGAGTGAGTTGCTCAGACCCTATTCTGTCTGTATTGGTTTTATTTCTTGTATGGTAAACCCGTGCACCAAAGACTTCTTGGTTTGGAGTTTTCATCCATCATTTTAATTTTAAATGTATTTTCAGCCTTGGTTCCTGGGAGGAAAAGGGGACCTGAAAGACTTCTAGTTCGCAAGACTTTTCCAGTCTTAAATTGCATTAAATTTGTTAGCATATGTACTGCACATGTGATGTGCTACAGGGCTTTAGAAGCTAAAGCCCATTTATATAAAAAACCTTTAGGTCACTCTTAAGTGTTTATCCTCCTCCCTTTTTTTGAGGAGATTTCTGTTATGTTTTGGGCTGGTTTTATTCCATTTGTAATTTTAGTGTCTGGCTGAAGGCTTCTCATCCTTTAAAACCTTGCTTGATTCTGTAGCTATGTGAATTACACTTCCCTTGAGTGTCTCACCAGAAAAAAACAAACAAACAAACAAAAAACAAACAACAAAAAAACCCCAAACAACCAAACCAAAGCAGATTTGGGCCAATAATTGAGCTTTTTTTCCTTAATTCTGCAGGAATTATTTCTTTTCAGGTGCTGGAGTCCAAAGATGGTAATAGAACCAGAAATGTTAAGAAAAAACTTTTAGTTTGATATTTTTTTTATATATATCCATAAAACAGCCAGGATGGTAAATCTGGAATAGATAGGAGTCTGGAATATCACTTTTATTGTTCTCGAGTTCATAAAAATTAGGCAAAAAAAGTATGACACGTGAGTTTCAAATCATTATTTTTTTACCTACTGTTAACATTTAATTCTAAATCTATCTCTAATAGAGGTGGAAAACAATAGGAGATTCTGGAGAAGTTAATACCCAGGCAGTAGTAAGCAGGGAACTACTATTTCAATTCCTTTAAAGGCTTTCTTTAGCAGCAGGTTACCCTGCTGTAAGCTTATCTGTAACTACTTAATGTTTGTGTTTAAGCTGTTTAGATTAAGTAATATAAGTGATTAGAGCACCTAATTAGCGTAATGCTTTATATGCTATTGAATTCTTCCCCCATGTTAATGGATTCTCAGCAATCTTCCTTGGTTTGTTTTTTTTTTCCTTTTTTAGTGTTCTCTTCTGGTTTGGAGATCTAAACTTCCGGATAGCAGATTATGGGATACATTTTGTCCGAGAATCAATAAATAACAAGCGGTACAATCTGCTGTGGGAAAAGGACCAGGTATGTTGCCTTAATCTCTTCGGGGATTTTGTTTTGTTTTTAATGCATACAAATACATTATGGTAATTGACATCACTTCTTGAGTTTCTAATTTCTGTTAAAGAACACAAATTGAGAGCAGTCATGAGGTGGAACAGATCTAGCTGTGCACTCTCATTGCTCTATCCCAATTAATTGTAAACTTGTCCTGCTTTTGTTTAGTTTCTTACTAATTTGCAATACTGATGTTTGACTGAAGCTTTCCTTGAACTTCATGGCTTGTGAATTGTTCCTCATCTTAACTTCTCCTCCCTTTTTTTTTATCAAGAAGTATGTTTAAGAGAAGCTTATGGAATTTGTTTTGAGTAGAACAGCTACAAAACTTTTTAAAAAATCATGTCAAGATTTCTGGCAGTCATAAGGAGCCACTTCTGAATTTACCTTTCCAAATACATTGTACTAACTGAGGGGTTGCACTCTTCTTGGAAAATGTGTTCTCATCTCCCTTCCCAATTACCCTTTAACCTTTGATTTTTAAACATAACTTTTAAAAGTTACTTTTTATTTCTGTAGTTAAATATGGCAAAAAAGAAGGAAGCATTTCTTCAGGAATTCACAGAGGGTCCCCTGCAGTTTAAACCCACCTACAAGTTTGACCTCTATTCGGATGTATATGATACAAGGTAAAATCACAATAAGATGAGTTTAGACGTGGAATGTTAGAGTGAATGTGATGCTTGACTAAATATCGCTTCAGTAAGGAAGCCTGAATTTCCTGAACACGCTGGTTAACTGGGGCTATTGAGCTATTCCCTTTGGGTCATTCAGTGGTTAAATATGAACAAATTAATATTTCTGGCTGAAGAAGCCTGAATCTACTCATTGCATGAGGGAAGTAGTGAAAAAGCCCAGCTTTCCTTTTGGAAAGACAAGATTGACATACTAAGACAGTGTTTGTTTAAGCCACTTCTTTTTTATTCTTTACTACTAAAAGCACCCGTTGGTTGTCAGAAGTGAGCAAAAGGAAAATATTTGTAATTGTCTGCAATTTTTGTTTTCTTCCTTTGTTTAAGCATTTCGTTTGATACTGCTCCTATTTGCAAACAAATGTAAACGTGTCTTTATCATAAATTATTTTAAGTTGAAAGTGGAGTAGCTTAAGTTTCTAAAGTTTTTCTCTGACACTGATGTTTGTTGTTAACCCAGACAGGGGTTTTGTACTGATCTTTTTCTTTACTTCCAGAGAACGGAAGTCCCTGTTCTGGTTTAAGTAAGAAGAAAACTTTCTGGATTTTATAGATTTGGAAATATTTCAGAATCAAAACAATGCTCTTTCCCGAGCCTTTGGTTTGATTTTTGTGAAATATTTGAAAATCAGATGACAGCTGATTTTCTTCAGGGATTTTCTGAACCTGTCTGAAAACTCTAGTGTTATCTACTCTGCTGTTGCACTTAATATTGGAAATTTATTCATTTGGATCCAAAGACATTTTGCTCCATAATCAAGTGTGAAGAGTTAGAATGGGACCAGAAGTAAATCCAATTAACAAAAAAAACCACTAATCCAAATCTAGACATTCTAAGGATTCATAGCCTAGTAGTCTGTTTTGGCTCATTTAAAGAACAAAAAGCATGCTTACGTGGACTGTGTGCATTCTGCTGTTAAAGCTAGCAGAGATATTTTGGTTGGATGGATCAGTAGACCTGAAAGGCAAGCACCCTTGAAAAGAGTGCTTCATACGAAGCACACAGTATTTTGTTTTCTTTAACACAGCCAGTGTATTAACTTAAGGTGTTCTTTTAGTGTTTTCTTGCACAGCAGAGCAGACATATGGCAGCTGATAAAGATTTCTGTCGGTTTATATAATTACTGGGGTAAGTGGAATATGGCCCCTTAGTCATTTAAAATTTTTCCACCTTGATAAAGGTGAGACAGACTTGTACATGGGAAGGGGAAAAATGAAAATATGTTGAAGATGGAACTAAATGGCATTTCCAGTTTATGATACATTCAAAGTTATTAAACTGACAGTTTTCCTTAACACGTCCTGCTAATTAGCCTTTATAATTTAATCCAGTCCATTCTAATTCCCTTTCCATAGGGTATGATCTTTTCTCCAGTTCAATATGATGTGATACATCCATACAGAGAGTTGCTGATAAGTCTCCCTCACACTACAGAAACAACCACTAAAGGCTTCTGTTCTTACTTGATGTGGCATAAAAGGAAACTGAATTCTGGTTCCAGTTTGATGTATAGCACAGTTGCAGGTTTTGGGCACAACTTTCTTGATTATGGAATTTTTAAAGCCTTTTGTTATGAGACAGCAATAGCTTGCAAACTTGAAATGCAGGCTAGTACAAATTAGAGGAATTTAAAATAAAACATTGCTGTTACCTGTGATTAGTGTAAGCTACCCAAGCTTGTCCAATTTTTCTTGTTAAAAGAAACTTGTTCTCAAATGTTTTGAATAATTTTAAACATCATTCAGACTCTTCCTGCATTCCTTAACTTCATGCCCCTTTTCTCAGAATAACTGTACCTTGGGGCCGTTCAGTTGCTCCGTTATCTGAATGTTCTCCTATGTTTTTATGGAGTGTTTT
Organism: Chloroceryle amazona; assembly: GCA_027560015.1. Lineage (NCBI taxonomy): Eukaryota > Metazoa > Chordata > Aves > Coraciiformes > Cerylidae > Chloroceryle > Chloroceryle amazona. Next base: position 9,980 of record JANHFX010025121.1, read on the forward strand.
AGGAGAAAGTATCATTTCCTGTATGAAGCTGACTAACCCGTTCAAATGCCCTTCTCCCCTTCATTTTACTTCTCTTTCTGAAACCTGTGAAACTGATCTGTGGTAAATGGAGTTGAGTTCAAATTAAGGAAACTTTGGTTTTAAAGCATATTGAAAAGAGCTGTAAAATGAAGCTTGTGTGTGATTGCCTTTTATTAATACAAAGCTGATGGTCTTTGAACTTTGAGTAGATTCTGCCCAGTTTTCTTAGCTTTTGGTGTCTGTTTTTCTTTATATTTCACTTTTATCTTACACTTCTGCAGTGAGAAGAAAAGAAAGCCAGCATGGACTGATAGAATTCTTTGGAGAGTGAAAAATCTCTGCCAGCATGCATCAAGAGAAGGTGAATTCTCTGAAGAAGAACAGCCTATTTCTGTTACTTTGGATAATTATATAAGTCACATGAGCTATGGCATCAGTGATCACAAACCTGTTACAGGAACTTTTGGGCTTGAGGTACTGTTACAGTTATGTTGTTAAGAAAATGTTTGTTTTACTAAGTGTCTTGCCTTACAGAAGCAGGCTTTGTAAACTTTGTGAGTCATAATCTCTGTTTCATTCTGATTGTAGTGAAGGCAGCAAATTGCCTTCAGGTTATTTCTGTTAAGAGACCCACCACAGGTGTGGTAAAGAGTAACTTGAAAAGAGTAACTGAAAGAATTAACAGACTTGACTGACTTTAAATTCTGTTCTCTTCTCTAGTTGAAGCCTCTTCTATCAGATCCTTTGGTCACACTGAATCCGGAAGGCGAGTGGAGTGCAGAACATGATGTGCTAATCAACTATTCTGCAGTGCCTGAATTCCCAAGCAGTGCTTGGGACTGGATTGGACTCTTTAAGGTAATGTCACCTCATTACAGCTCTTTAATGAAGTTGGTGAATAAGACTGGAGGAGGTAGTTGATATTTTTCTGTCACAGGACATTGTGATTCATGCTAGTGCCAAAGCTCTCTGAAATAATCACATTTCCTTGATTGCAATTATTTTCTGTATGCTGGCAGTTTAGTTTCTTAGTATGTGAGATCTTCTGCACCCTTTAAATTCTCCACTAAGATCATGTGGTGATCTATTTAAGTAAAATGTTGCAGGAGCTGTGAAAAGGAATTGTCCTTTCCTAATGCCTGTAGTTCAAAAGATTTATACAGCAAAGAAAGAACAAAAAGTCAGTGGAAAGGTGAGAGAACAGAGCACTTGCATCCTCTCAGAAACAAGATATTTGTGCATGCCCCCCAAAAAGTTTTGACCTTAAAAGTGAAGTGTTTTAAGTACTTCATTGAAGTAGTAAACATCTCTCTGACAACTCAGGTTTCCATGTAGCATGTTGCTTTGTCCCTTCTGATGGTTTGCACCTCTCTTTGCAGGTGACTTTCAGGCATGCGAATGACTACGTTACTTATGCTTGGGTAGAAGATGATGAAATTTCTTCTAATAAAGACAGTAAACAAGTAAGCCAATTGTAGTTTTCTGTAGAGTAGCATTCAAGATCTACATGTTCTGTATCCCCTTCCTCTTACGGTTCTGTATTTTCTTTCTCAGTTGAAGCTAATTGGGAGTGATGCTGTTGTTTAAAATCCCTCTTCCTAATCGTTGTTAATTTTCAGGTAGCCTAGTGTACCTTCTCAGGTGTGAACATATTGCTTGAGAACTAGTGAAAAAGCAATTTATTCCCATAGTGACTTCTCATTTTATTATAAATTACTGTCATTTTATGTTTTGGTCTATTTCTGCCACTGCAGAAACTGGCAGCAGAAGTAACTGGCCATTTTTTTCATCTGACTGTCAAAATTGCTTGATGTCTATCCTTAATATTTATTGTGTAATTTTCATCATAGTTGTAAGTATCTAATGTTACTAAAACAGTTCCAGGTATCTACTACAGCTGCAGATTAGAGTTTCTTAGACTTTTCTTCATTTTGGCTATTGAGTGTTCTGTTTCCTATTTAAAAACACTGTGACATAGCTTTCTAGAAGTGATTACCCAAAGTGATTTAATATAAACAAACAAAACTTATTTTGAATACAAATGATCTGTTTCCGGAGGTATTTATCTTAACAAACAGAAATTAAAATTTAATTTTGGAGACCCAGTGAGTGCAAGGATGGATGGGATTTTCCAGACAGCAATGGAAAGCAGTTATTTCTTGTTAGAAATTTTGTAAGCTGGCATCAAGCTTACAACAAGAACCCAAATTGTATCGATATTCTGAATCGCAATATTTCTCTGATAGCATGGTTTCCTATTACTAAGATGTCTAAGTGCTGTGAAGATTGTTTTAGGAGGATACTGCAGGCTGCACTTCAGGAACCCTGGGTGTTTAGGACACAACAGAACCAAAGTGGTGGCTTTACTCTGCTGTATTGCCACCAGGAGGCAGTTCACCTCCCTCCCCACTGCCTGTGCGGCCTTGCCCCTTGTCTTAGAACAACTCTGGGTTTCTCCTCATTTCTTGCTGAACCAAGTCAGCTTGATAACATGATGAAGGATATTAATTTTTCTTCCCTGACTTAGTTTTCAGATGTTTTCATGAGTTATTTCTGTCCTTATCCTTTTTACCTTACATTTAAAAACTTACTTATAAATAGTAAATCCTGATTTTTATGGTGTCCTGAATGGCAGAGCTTGCTTTTTAGTAAGCTGCTTTCTCAGGGGAAGTTGCCTATTGCCTGTTTTTACTCTTGTTGACAGGTTTACATGAGCACTGCAGAAATACCTGATACGGGAGGAGAATTTTTGCTTTGTTATTATAGCAATAATTTGCAGTCAATAGTTGGTATCAGCCAGCCATTTCAGGTAAGGTATTTGAAAGCTTTGATTATTGTTGATACGATTTTTATTTCATTTGCTTTTGTACGCATCTGAACGTGGGTGTGTGCAGCTGTGTTAATCCTAGGGGGAAGTGGCAGCAGAAGTAATTGCAAGAAGGATATATGCTGGCTAACATCCCATAAAAGAATTTGCTGATGTGCTAAAAGACTTGGAGTAGCTTTTATGGCAACACACTGTAATGAAATAAGCCTGGTTTCTTTCTCTCAGTTTTTGTTTTTGTAACTTCAGGCTCTGTCAGTTAGGTCCCTAGTTTCTGTAAGGATGAGATCTCAGATCAACTTAAATGCTGCCAAGTTTCTGAGAGATTGTAAGTGAACACTTTGTGTCCCATTCTTTGGTAGATTTGCACAGAAGTGTTTCCTGTATATTTAGCCACTTGAATTTGGGAAAGCCAGGGCAACAGGAACTCAAGTTCTCTGTTTAACAGGCTTCTTCTTTTTATTTCTGCAAGGGTGACAACCTGCACAGACAGTTAAAGTGACCGAGCATTGCTGCTTCTACACAAGCATTTTTTTGCCAAAATTGTTTTGTTTGTGCATGTTGCCAGGACATGCTGTCCTGGCTGTGCTAATGTGTTATAAAATTGTTAATATGAAAATTCTGAGTTGTTGGTTGAAGGAGTTATAGAAGACTATGAAACTCCATTACTTTAGGGGATACAGAACTGAAAGTTACTGGGCTAGCTGGTACACCTCAATGATACTGTTCATATTTTTCTTTCTATATTGGTGAGAAACATTGCAGAGTCCAGTATTTCAGTTGTCTTTGAGTTTAAGATTACCACAAACTCTGTGGGATGTCAGTTGTACATAGATACTACACACCACGTGCCTTTCTTTTTCCATGATACTTGATGTTTTGGTATCAATCGAGTGGGTGTTTACTATTTTTTTATTTTATTTTTTTAATTTCTGCATTTAATTGCTGCATAGATCTATCACTTACTTGCTAGAAACTTGAGACAATTGTGTATTCTATAATGGTGTATTGATAGTATAGAGCAACGCAGTGTTTCTGAATGTGGTGTTAACTGCTGTCTGTCTTCTAGATTCATCCCAGCAGAACACTAACAGAAAAGGGTCTGACCCAGGAAGAGAACAGATGGATTCAGAAACCTGACAATCTGCAATCACATGATGAGTTCTGAAGGCTGAAAGGGTCATTTAGTGGTCCTGATTCAGGAGTTAGATGATTCTTTATGTCTTAGTGATTATAAGCTTTTACTCTTAGAAGATGGAATATGACAGTGCAAGTAAGACAGGTAGGATTGTTCAGAAACTTTGTAAGCTAATAGAAGATAATTTATTGTGGAAATAGATATTTTTATTGCTCTCTTGCACTGGATGAGAACTGTAAAAATAGTACCTACTGAATGCTGTATGTTTTAAGGTGACAGACATTTCTAATGCAGTGATTTAACCTAAGTTAATTGTGATTGGTAAAAGGCTTTTAGGCTCATTCTTTTGTAGCAGATATTTTATTTACAATACAATATTTACTATGCTTTAACCACTTTGTTATTGATTTCCAAATTTGGACTTTAAAAATGAAGTTGTTAAAAAAATTATTTATTAGATACAGCTACTTAGCTTGTGTTAAAATCTTATTTGACTTTCATATGTAAGTTAATTACCTTTTAGGAAACGTGGCAACAAGTCACATGAAAACAAAATCCTGGGAGTGCGTAAGTTCTCCTCTGGTAGTAGCTCTCTTTTCTTTATGCCTTACTGATAACTAGGATGTTCCATTTCCAATTTTTCCAGATTGAGATATGTTCATCAAAACACACTTCTCCTGCTGTTTCTTTCTCTTTTTTTTTTTCCTTTAATTTTTATTTTATAAAACAATTTGGCAATTTGCCCATTGCTTTTTTCCCTCTGATTTTAAAAAAGTAAAACAAACCCACTTTTATATCAATCCCTGGCTCAGAGTTAACTGGGATCCCATAATTTCTGAAAGAAATTGCGTGAGAAATGCTTTAGCATAGGTCAGCAGTTCATGTAGCACTTCTTGGCAAAGAGCTCATGATTGTGGTATTAACCCCGATTGTTTTCTGTTGTCATACTGAGTTTAGAAAGCTAAAGCCTTATTGAAGTACTTCCGATACCATCCCGCCACGTGATTGCTACGCTTGCTACAGAGATGACAGGAATTCTAAATGGGGAATTTCAGTGGCATAATCTTTCTTATGGCATAATCTATGCTACCAAAATTATTAGTCTCTTCGATTTATATCAGTTCTATATAGCAAAATTTCACTTTTTCTAGAGGTGCTCAGATGACTCTAATATATCCTGTGTACTTGAGGCTGGAGATGGAATACGAGAAGTCGGGTACCTTTAAATACCTGAAAGGTAGTTAGCTTCAGAAGTAGTTTTTTTCTTGAAATTGAGATCTTTGAAAAGGATTGAAAGAGATGCCAGCATTTCATAAAATCTTAGATAGCAGTGCTATAAAAGAGCACTCGTGAGTCTCCCATGTTCTGGATACACAGCTTTGAGCTGTGTGTGGTAAGTAACGTTGGTTACTAATGACTGTCATGCTGGTTATGGATGGAAAAGAGAAAACTGCGTTCAAGTGGAACAGCAAAGCAAAGGATATTGGTGTGTTTCTGATGGAATATTACTTCAGAACTAGATGGATTCCTTCTTACTCTCTTTCTCAAAGCCTTAGTGTTTTCATGATTCTTTGGAGATAGAAGGTTAACACCTTGGTGTGACATTTATTTGGCAACTACTTCCTTATTCACTGTGTAAAATCCTCTGTGGCCCTGGGTGTGTTTGTATATTGTGGAACCATATCCTAGGTTAACTGGTTAGGTGGTTGCAGTGCAGGGTTTAAGAACACTTAGCTTCTGTAAATCTTAGTCGTATCTCAGCTCAGTGCTCGGTGTTGGGAATTGTTTCCAGTTACAAGTAGTAAAGGCAGGTTCAGAGGATACTGTGTTCATTGCATGGATGAAAACTGCCTTGAAGGTTTACAGTTTGTACATTCCTATTGTGCTTTGGAACAACAATAGAAACACTTTTCACATTTGTACCAGTCTTAGGAGAATTTGTTTTGCACTGAATCTTTCAGATGTGTGACTTGTCATGGCAATTGGGGCATGAGACAAATCCCTACCAAATTGCAAAGGACTTTTGCATATCTCGAGTTGTACTCTGTTTCTGATTTTCCTTGTGTTGCTGCGTTACCATACTTCACGCAAGGAGATTCTGTGGAGAGCTCAAAGAACAGCAGTCCTTGAATTCAGACCACAGATGGAGATTTATTGTGGACAAAGATCCAGTTTCTTCTAATCGGGGTGCATCTGCTGTTCACGAGCAGCTCAGAGGGGGAGCCCTACAGCCGCTTTATGTGGGCAAGAAACTCAAGATCCTTAATGTTGTATGAGAGCTGATAACCCTCTCAGTCACTGGACACAGAAGCTGCATTTTGTAAACCAATCCTTTGAACCACAGGACTTCACTGAAAATACCCACAGCAGCTGTGACTGAATCTACTGGTGTGTTAGTGGGATGCTGCACAGAACTGTATACTTCTTTCTTAAGTATTATGCACACAGTGGCACTTTTGTTTACTACTGTTACCTATGGTAGCTCTTCAAACTATTCCATGACCTGTAATGATGCAATTTCTGATGAAATTTATCTTTCTTAGAAACACCTTTAATTTGATGTTATAATCACTGGATATGTTTTTATACTTGTGTTCTTTTTTCATGTACCACTGAATAAATCCTGGCAGTGAAGCATTCTACATGGCCTCTGTTAATTTGAGAAGGAACACGTTGGTTTGGGTGGGGAAAACTAATTTGTGCATGGGAACCTTTCTCCAAGAAACTTTGGTCATGTTTAATGCACAGCTATAATGGTATTTTAGAAAGGAAAGGTGTCAGTAATAATATCTGCAGCAGGGCTTTGGGCTGAAAAAGAAGGGCAAGGACAAATACCATTTTTCTTTTGGACAAAGCAGATTAAGTTGTTTCTTTGATTTTTTTTTTTTTCCTTCTATTTAAATGAATTTGGTATTAGATGGACTTCTGGTTTACACTGTCTGTTCCCCTCCCAGATTGAGGCAGTTTTGATATTTTCTTTGTAAAAATGCTCAAGACACCTAAATTTCTTTCTTAATTTTTAAGAACAGGTGGTTCTAATTTCACTTTTTCACAGTGAATTTTTCACAGTGTGATTTGAGATGTCGTCTTTTGTCTTTCTGAGAGATCTGCTACATTATACTTTGTATTTTACATTTCATGTTTTAATATAAGTTTAGTATTTTTTTTTTCCATCAAAGGGCAACTTTTCATAATTCCTGCTGTTACAGAATTTATTTTCAAAAAGGAACCATGTCTACCAAGGAATGCTGTCCAGTATAGCCTGCCTTAACTTCCATATATTTCTGATTCCTCTCTAACCTCAGGATGTGCAGTGGATCATTGCACACAGATAGCACAGCTCTGGGTAAACAGGAAATATTTCTAAGATGTCTTGCGTGTTTGTTAGACCCTAAAAATACGTTATGATAAAGACTATTGTTTCTACTACCACTACTTCCTTCTCTGCTCTTGGACACCAAGTGACACGCAGATGAACTTGTCTTAATTAATATACTGCAGTGGAAAGGTCAGTTGAGCAAAGCTTGAATTAGGCTTTCCTTGAGAGAGGAAATGATAACTTTTTTGAGAACTCTGCATTGCTAACAGGAATATTTCCGATGGCCCCATCTGCCCTTGGATATAGGGATTTGCCATTTGAAAGTGATTGAAATGAAGGAAATTTTTTTGTGATATCAAGATAGAGAGATCACAGAGAGTTCCTGGTACCCATCACTGCATGAATACCAGTGTTCCTTTTTATAACTCATGCATCAAGCAGATCTTATCCTAGTTTCCTTATACCTGTGTTGTTTTTTTTTTTCTTTATACCAATCTTGAAAGAGAATGGAGAAAGATTTTGGTGTAACAATGGAAGTGTTTGAGGCCGCTTGTGGATGTGCTTGGCTTTGTTTTATCCTTACCTCTCTGCAGGCACAAGCTTAAATTAGAGAGTTGTGCTCTACACAGTAGAGTGGAGTAAGCTGTTCTTGGGTGGCTGCTTTGTTAACTCAGCACCTGATGAATCTGGAGCACTCAGCTGAGGTGCTCTGGAAACAGGTCTCCTCAAGAGCTGCACTGAGTTTGTCTTTTCAGTTGCTTCAACTTCAGAAAAATCATGTGTCTTGTGTGTGTACATCCCACCTCCCTGTATTACAGTGGAACTGTCATCTTCCCTTTACAGGGTCTCGTGCAATCTAGGAAGCAGCAAGAGCAATCTGTTTGGGAGCATTTGAAGCACAGGTTGGAAGAATCACTGAAGGAAAACAGTGAAGTGGGGGAAATAGGAGATCTAGGACTGCAAACTGGTGAGAGGAAATGCAGAGGTGCAGGGACAACTCGGAAAGTAAGAACTCACTGCCACCATGAAAGGAAGAAAAATATAATAGCAAACATTTCACCTGTTAACCATACTTTAGTGACAGTTCTCAAATACAGCCATCTGCCCTGGCAGGGAATGTTTCAGCATTGTTCATCAAATGCAAGCTTTACCATAACACTGGTTTGAAAGTGTTCTGCTCAGCTGATTGGTCTTGGCAGAGACTGTGTTACCTTCCTCTCTTCCATTTTATTCTCTCTGTTGCATGGGGGTATTTTTTTCCTTTGTGTTTTGTTTGTTTTTCCTGCCTTCAGCTTCTTTCTACTTCATCCTTGTTTTCCCCTCTTGTTCTTACTTATCGCTCATTTTCAGAAGTTTTTTGCATGTAATTCTGGTATCTGCATCACAGATCATTCCAGTTAAACAGCACTGGTGTTCTGGACTACTAATCTTTGGCATTTCTCTGTATAGGAAGGATAGGTAAGACACGGTAGGTATTGCTCCATACAACAGAGCAGGGTGGTTTTCTTTGAGGAAGTGACAGTGATGGTGGTTTTTAAAATGTGATAAAATCTCTTTTTCAGTAGAATCTTATATTGGGAAGTAAGTAGTCAAGGAAGCAATTGTTGGACTGGAACAATCTTGTATATAACAGCTAAGGGAAATACAAGAATAGAAATACAAGCACAGAACAGAGACAGGCCATTTCTTTTCAGAATGGCCATGTGCTTGTTCTTTGTAACATCTACGTAGCTTTCTTTGACAAGCAGCTCTCTAGTAGAGTTGAAAGTTCAAGTTTGATTATTCCAGGAAGGTTGAAGGACTTGTCCCCTAGCAGCAAGGCTTAAACCTGAGATTTAAACTGATTTTTTTTTTTTTTTCTTTTTTCCCCTCCACAGTCACAGGCAGGTATCTGATGGGGGGGGGTCATTGATCTAGGACTGCATTAATGGATGACGTGGCTGTAGTAAAGCTCTGCAATTGCACTTAAACCAACGTTCACCGGATTATTTTTCTCATATTCATAGTAGGAATTTCTGTGCAGTAATGTGCAAGTTAATTTTGTCCTGATTAGTTAACTACTCAAGGATTCAATTAATAATTATTTCCTTCTGCAGCAACTTGAAGAACTTCCTGTAGTTACCATGGGAGTAATCAGAATTTTTGATTGCTCTATCTCTAAACTGAGTATCTTGGAGGCAAAGAATCTTTCTGCAAAGAATCTTTCTGCATAAAATCTCCTGGTAGATTTGTGAAGTCTGCTGTGTGATTGTTTCATGCTAATACCTATGAAACAGCATCCGCAGCAACACGACTTTTCTAAGTCCACTGGGACTAAAATGGAACATCAACAAAGTTTGCGGCAATAAACACGAACATAAATTTAGGCTTCTTGGAACTGTCTCGATGCATTGTAACTAGTGGAAACTAGTCTTGAACTTAATTGTTGTTTCAGCTCACACCTACACGTGGTATAAATACAGAAGTTCATCTTTTCCTCTCACGACAGGGCTCTGAACCAAAGACTGCGGTTAGTCAAGGTCTTATCCCAGACTGCTCGGGGAGTTTTGCTGCTGTGCTTTGAAATTGGAACTATCCATAAAGAATAGAGAGATTTACTAACTTTGCTTGGAAAGATGGAACTGCAGATTGAGCGTATTCCTACAGGAGAAATCATCCGTGTGGTTAGTCGCAATGGAGAGCGCAAGACTGTAAGCCTGGTTTTTATTGTTCTTCCCCTCTTGCATTAGTTACACGGTAACCAACTTACCTGTGTTCTGAACTGAAATGTTAGTGCAAAAAGATGAGGCTTCTGCAAGAAGAGTTGGTCTTTGGAGCAACTGTAGCTGTGCTGTGAACAGTCTTCTCTGACTGGGATGAAATGAGTAGCAATGAATGTTAAGTGACAGGGAGCTTAGGGAATTTTTAAAGTGTATTTACTGTAGAAATACTTAAGCGTACCAGTTGGTGTGACTTGCAGTTGGTGTTTGGCCTGGCTGTGTTAATTTGTTCAGAATTCTGGAAGTGCTGTCAAACTACAAAGGAAGGGAGAGAGCTTTGAAGAGAGGATTTTAACCCTCTTCAATATTGATTGTCCATGTTTTCACTGAATTCATGCCCTGAATGTTCAAGGAAGGTACACACAGTGTAGTGGTAGAGGAACATGTTTACAGACTTGTTATCTTGAGGAACTGAGTATTCTGCTAACTTGGTGACTTTTATTGACCTGGGTTTAGGGTTTGTATGTAAGCAAATGGAAAATCCGTGAGCTGATGATTTCTGATTTGATGGGGTAGAGATAAATAGTTAAAAAGACACAGGACTTTTCTAAGAATAATTCCACTTGGAACGAATGGTCATTTGGTGTGTTTTGCTTTAGAATATTTTCTAACGGGAATTGCATGATTGCTAATTAAAAGAGTCTAAAGAGAAAGAGCACTGTAAAAACTTTTAAAAATCCTTCGTACGCTTAAATGTACCAACATACAACTGTCCATGTGTATCCCTTTGTTACAGGTATTCTTAAAGTGTTTAATAGATGCTCAGTTCTGGTAGCAGATCACTCTGGGCAGAGCTGTCGCCTACTGAAGCACGCATCTGTGCGCGTTGCTCCTGTTTCCTAGCATTGTCTTTCTAGTAAGTTATCTGAAACTCCATCTGAGTGTTAGCCAAGACATTTACTGTGGGGATTACACAATTGGTTGGTAGAGCCATTTTACTGCAGAAAAACCTGAGCGCTCTGCCTTGTTGGAAGAATAGTGGCAATAGTTCTTTGGTTTTCAATAAATAGTCCAGGAATTCTACTGACTTATTTGTAGTGACAGTAGAGGACATTTGCGGGACTAAATTGTCTTTCCCGGGGGGCAACTGTTCCTTTAAACCTTATCCCAAATAGCATGTGCCAGGATCCTGGGGGACATCAGAGAGAGAAAAGCTGTTAGTTCAGCTTTCTAAAAGGTTTTAAATACTCAATAGCACTCCATAAAACTGTAATTTGCTACTTTGAGAACAGCAGTCTGCATTTGTCAGGGACTGTTGGTGCCCCGGGAATGGCTAGAGAAAAATAGTTTCTGATGTGTGCACTTTGATATCAAACAGGGCTTCGAGCTGAAGATACTTTGCTGCAGGAATGGAAAGCACAGAGCTTTACTGTTTCAGCTCCGTATGCTTCAGTCTGTTAGGATTGAATCATCTGCACATTTCTTGTGGATCCTGGCTAGAGTGCCTGCGGTATTGCACAGGTATGGGAGATGAACCAAGACGTGTTGCTGCACGGTGCGGATGGTTACCTGAACTTGTTGACAGAGTTCACTCCGGCTTTGTGGAATCGTTCCCGAGTGAACTTTACCCTCCGTCCTCCTTAGAAAGATACGTTTTTGATAACTCCCACAGGCAAGTGTTAGCGAGGAGGGGACGGCAAAGTTATCATCGGTGTCCCAGGTTTATCTGTTGTGCATCTGGAGGAGACAGGTGCGTCTGTAATTCCAAGCAACCGGAACGCGAAGCGATGCGGTAGAGCAGCTTATCAGCAGGATGCTGTTGTCCTGAACAATGTCATCCGTGCGAGCGGGTTCCTGCGCTCTGGAACGAGGGGGGTTTGCGGGGCCCAACGCTCCCCGCCACCGGCTTCCCTGCGGGTTGGTGGGAGCGGGGAGCGATGGGGCTGAGGGAAAGTTGCGTTTCACCCACCTAGAAGCATTTTGGATCCGGCTGCTTCGCCTCGGCGCTGCTGGTGCCTCCCGCTCGCCCGGCTGGGCTGCGGGGAGGGCGGGCAGGGCCCCCCCCCACCCTCCGCAGCCGCGCCCACCCCACCGAGCAGCCCAATGCCGGCGGGCGCTGCGAGCCCCTCACCGTGGGGGCAGAGAGTGGTTTGTGGTGCCCCTGAACTCCCTCTGCCCCTTCCTCCTGGAGGGTGAGGGGCTGGAGGGGACAGAGTCCAGAGTCTGTCCATCCAGCTGCCTCCCCTCCAGAGCTGGGGGTCCCCGGCAGCAGCCCCTCCCTGCCAGCCCCAACCCGAGGGCTCCTGCTCCTCTCCATGCCCCCATGGGGAGGGGGCTGCCCCAGATGTACCCCCTAACTTCTCTCTGTGCCTCCCCAGCTCTGGGCAAAGCTGCTCAAGCCTCCCGGGCCAGCCCAGCCCTGGGCTTCGTTAGCTTTGCAATAAGCCAGGAGATCAAGCTGGATGGGGCAGGGAGAGCTCCCGGTCAGGCCTTCTGAGCCCAGACACCAGCCTGGGGGCTCTGAAAATATGGCCCCATCCAGGCAAAGCTGGTACTCAGGGGGGATTTTGGGGTGGCCAGTGGAGCAGGGCCGGAGCCAGGGCTGACCCTGGCCACACGGCTTCTCCGTCCGGCAGGAATTTTGCCCGTGGGTTCTGTCGATGGGGCCAGAGCTGCCGATTCTCACACGACAGAAAGTCCACCCACATCTGCAGGTACTTCCAGAGTGGGTTTTGCAGCTACGGCGAGCGGTGCGGGTAAGGAGCGGAGAGAAGGTGGCCTGATGCCACAAGAATGGGCTGGGGGCCAGGAAGTGTCACGGTGGGCTGACAAGACCCTCTGTCTGTCTGTCTGGCCAACTCTGGGCTCCTCCAGCTATGAGCATATCCGAGAGAAGCCAGTGCCAGTGGGGACCCGCTAT
>JANHFX010025122.1:0-16816 GCA_027560015.1 Chloroceryle amazona
GAGAGAGGCGGGCCCCGCCCCCCTCGGGCACGTCGGGCCGGTGGGGCTTTCCCAGCCGCTTTTCCCGCTCCCGGGCTGTGAGGGACAGGAGCGGGGCTCGTCGAGCCGAGAGCCGCCCCACGTACCCCTGGGCGCTGCTCTCTGCCAGAAAAGGGCTCGGGCCCAGTCTGGGGACAATTATGAAGAAGGCAGTTAATAAATAACTTGTCTCATTGATTGCGAACAGGCTCCCGTTATTTACTGGAAAGGGTATTAAAACCAGGTGCAGCCCTTGTTACAGTCTAGAAAAAACAGAGCATTTCCTCCAAAATGAGGGAGCGTTTGTCTAGGCCCTTATTCATACAGATAATAACATTAACACAGGGACATCAGTCTCATAAAGCAGAGAAAATACTACCAATTGCACCCTCGCCAGAGGAGCTCTCAACACTTCACACCCTCTGAGAAGTCCCAGTCCAACTGAAATTAGTGGAAAACATTGTTAACGTCAAGTAAAATAGCCCTTTCTTACGTAAAGTTTCATTTTTATTATGCCTTCTTGTGTTGACGACTTGATTGTAACTTCTTTTAATGCAATGCGTTTACCAGAGTCAAAGTCAGAAGCTGGGAGTCTTCTGTTCAGATGCTTTTTGTCCGTGAGACTGGGCAAAAAGATTATGCCACAATGTGGGGATAAAAATAATGAGGAGATGAACATAGCATGTTACAGGTTTTAGTGGTCAGTACACTTGCTGGAGAAGTCTGCTTTGATGAAATGATGGATCACAAAAATATTACTGTCAGAACAAGTTACCTTCTTTTGGCAGGGCTTATTCTTGGGGAAATGTGTGCCTCTGGAAACCAAATGTTAGGAGCTCACAAAGTATTAAAACTGCAGAATTCAAAGAGACTTGGTGCTTTAATACTCAAGAACAGTCTGTGACTGCTTTTTGAATAATATAATCGCTGCCAGAGTCACTCTGAAGTATAAATCTGAAAATTAATTAGTAAGATTTGGCACTCCTGCAAAAGGAATCCTGGCTTCAGTAACAGCCAGCAACTCTCACAGTAAGGGTGTTTTCTTCTCTTCCTATTCAGGCAGGCCCAGATGGCTGAGCTTTCTGCATCGCCTCCCTCTACAGTTCAGTGGTTTGCACAAGTTTAGCTAGATCACAGGCACACAACGGAAAGGCAACACAAGAGGAGACCACAGAGCAAACGTTTAAATGTTTTGCTGAATAATCTCAAGCCATTACTTCATCCAGTGCTCTATGCTAGCCCTTGGAATGACAGGTTGGGAGTAATCATGAAATGTACGTCTCCTATATGGCTGGCAAGGCTGTAAATGTATCATTCCTGTTATGTCTGAATCCAAATAGCTCCTGGCATATGTTCATTAGGCGATATATTTTTCACTTAGTACGTGAGATCTTTGTCATTAGTGAGGGCAGGTGCTGTATCCCAGCACTGAAGTGTTTAGTTTTTCTTCAAGTACTCCTTGTGCCCAGGCTTTGCTAAATGCTAACAAGTAAGGGCAGTTCAGCCTCTTTCAGCTACCTGTTAAACACACAATTCCCAGTTAAACCTCAGCAGCCACAACTCCCATGAAAAGGTAAGCTACATAAGCCAGAACAGCAACAGAAAAGGTGTAACATGCACTGACTTGTCATTCAGTGGGTGTGCAAAACCACAGGAATATTCTAAAGACTGGGGAGCAGATGCAGAAAAGCAACAGAAGTAGAACATAAATCATAGAGGTGTATTTATTTACTGTACAGCCCTTCCATTCACGCATGCCTTTCCATTCTGCAGTTCACACATTATCCATTCTTCTATGCCAGTGACAAAACTTCAATATATCTTAATGCCCAAGCAGTAAAAGTTCAGAGTAACAGTGCTACCTGTTAATATTTAAGTTTTCTATCCAGCTCTATCAACACTGAGTGTTGTTATCCTAGTGATGCAGGATTTGTCTATAAGATAGAAATCAACTGCTGATTATTCAAGGGCAGTGTTTGTCACTCACTGTATCAGCTGGTAAATGTGGTTTTACATACCTTCTTACCTTCACCTTCAGTTCTATGACAACTTGGAGATTTTGCATACTAAGAGTAACTCAGAAAAAAACTAAGAGTGCTTACAGGAGCTGAAGTGTCCAGGAATGAAAATATGAGAGTAACGAGGAGAATGGAAAACTACAGAGAAGAATTTAAATTCTTCAAGAAACTCAGTATTATGTGCACCTTTAAAAATACAATGAAGAATTTTATCCAATTTCTTTTGAAGGAAAGTCTTGAGCAAGTAACACAGGTTTTAACATTAATCAAAAGCTAAACATTAACCTACTGCAATCGTGCTGGACTTGTTTCCTACCCAGTTATTTGAAGCAGCTGCAGCCACATACCAATTTAACTCAAGTGTTATTGTAAGAGACTCCATGGAAAATCCTCAGGGTTCACACACTCTCCCCACCATTCTACTATATGCAGGGAGCCTCTGCCTGACGTTAATAATCACAAGACTGCTCTTTCTCACAGCAGCTTTACCCATTTCCAGTTTGCCTTGCATGGCTTCCTGGGTTAGTGCTCATAATTCTTTGCCTAAGAAATACTCTCTGATCCTGGGCAGTATGGCAGTTTAACCGGTACAGCACCAGTAACCACACCAGAATGGAATGCCTTAGTATTTGCCAGTTGCCTTGGTTTGTAATTAGTTTTAATAAATGTATTTACATAATATACATGACAATGATGTAAAATAAAACCACCTGCATTCCCTAAAATAAAGTCTACAAAAATTTAGAGGTTCCTCTCTCTTCTTATTACCCATCTGGCAAGGTGCTTGCTCAGAGATCTGTCTAGGAATCTGTTTTTATATAGACCATCATTCCCTAGGCCTGTCTTCCCTTGTGTTCCCTTCAGAGTGAGATACTATTTCTTTCCCCTCCAGCAAATTTTCTGTGAACACTGATTTAATCAGTGTGTTAACTTTCATTTTATTCCAATAGATTATTTAGAATCACATTCAAATTCTTATAAATGCTAATCCCTCTAGTGCATGAGGAGGTGGAGCCATCTCTTAGCCAGAAAGCAGAGAAAGCCTGTTAAAGATTCCCATGTGGCTTAACTTGTTATAAACAAATCATTAATCTATTTGAGGAAACATACTCTCCCAGCCAGCAGGTTTCAATTCTAAGACTGTATTTACATGGTCACTTTAATCTCTCATAAATCCACCCTGCTGCAGAAGCAGATGGTGTCACCTTCTTCTCTTGCTGTTGGTGCCTACCTTCTCCCTTGGGTTGGCACAACTATTTCTGTTGTTGTATAAAGAACTAGATCAGTGATCTGAATGAAAACCTAATCTCAATTATTTTTTTCTTTGAGTTAGTTTAGAGACAATCCACTTCCTTTCATCCGTGGCTTGGATTTACACCAGAGTAAAGTGGCTGTTTGTAACCACTGAAAGTTTTATCTTATTTAAACATTTCTGTATCAAAAATCAGGTTTTAATACAGTCATATAAATGACAAATGGATGTGGCTTGTTTGTAGCTCTCAACTGAGATTAGATCCAACTATTATTAAATATTCAGAGATGCTGATTTATTTGGGGTACAAGTCTTTGCTTTGAGAGATGCAATATCTTCCCTTTTTTCTGGTATATTGTTTAAAATTCAAAAAGATATATTAGAAAACATTACCATTAATAGGTCTTAATAACATAGTATGTTTTGAGTAAACAGGTCTTCATAAATTCAGAATGGAAAGCTTTATATGGTACAGTCCTTTCTACATTAGAGGGCTCAGGAAACTCCAAAAATACTTTTCTCAGAATAAAAGATTTGAAGATAGTCATTACCTCATTAATTGTCAATTACAAGCAAATGCTAAACAAGAATTCACATTTGTGTTCTCATTGTTTCAAAGTCTACAAAGACAACACAGTTCAGATTCAATCAACCAATAAAATTGTTTCCTTTGTAAGTCTTTGCCCTTTCAAGTTTATTTCCTCTATTAATTGCTGGAGTTATGAGATTCAAGAATTTTACTCAAGATCAGTTGAGGTTATATGTTAAAATGAATGGTCAGAGTACACTTGCTAGTATTAATGTTTTTCTGGTTTTGAAATAATTTTACCATTTTCAGAGAACTTAATTTTGCCTATTGGTTTTTAAAATGTTTTCAGCTTTCAACATGGTTATTTTGCTTAATTCTCCAGGCTATTTCTGTCTTGGAATTAGTGGCAAAACAAAGTTATAGTCTATGAACTTTTGTTCACGCTACTTGAAGTGAAATACTTGTTTGTTCTGCTTATCTTACACTCACGGTAGTCATCTATTAAAACACTCAAACATTTTTATAATAGGAATGCTAGAGTCTTAATTCCTATTTATGGACTTTCCCCATAAAGATAAGTAGTCTAGCTGGCATTTTTTTCATGCTCTATGGCCATTTCCCCAAATTAGCACTATCACCTTCCTCCTTACTTTACAGGGTACCTCAGAGAGCTAAGAAACATCCAAGTTCTAGCCCATGCTCTTTCAAAAATCCTACTTAGATTCTAAATACTGGACTCCAGTACTGAAGCTAGTAGATGCTGAAATAAGAAAGTCAATGATGAGAGGGAGATGTCATCAGAATTCAATTCAGAGAGAAGATGTTAATTTTTAACTCCTAGGGAAGTTTAGTATGGGAACAAATTACCTAGCAGTGTAGTACATTTTTTGACATGTGGTGTACTTAACTGAGACCTGTGACTTAAGTGCAATGAGGAAAACAGCTGCACTGGTTTAATGCACGGCTACCCCCAGCTGTCCTGCCATCCCCTCTGCTGGGGGACATTTCTACAGCAGAGCTGTTTCAGTTCATAGTCTGGCACAGTTGCTTTACTTGCCTGTGAATGTTAGTTCACACTAATTCTGGACTGTGAACTTCAGCTAGTGAGGTACAGATATGTCCTGTCTTCTGCCAGCTATGGCACAGAGGAGAAAAATGGGCAGAAGAGCAACTACAGATAACAGAGCTGCTACGTGAAGTCCTTTCCTCTCTTGTCCTCTATTACTTACACCTACTCCCATGCTGTTCTCTCTCTTCTGCCATGCAGCTGTTTGTGTAGCTGAATGGTGAACTATTTGCTGAACCCAAATTACAAATAAACTAGAAAAAAAGAAAAAAGACACCTCAGTTCCCCAGTTCGATGCCTCCACAAGCTGGTGGCATCGCATTTTCTGCATTCAGAAAAGCAGGAATAGCTTGGCATTTGGAAGAAGCGGCAGAAACAGGAGCTGCTTAAAATGGAGTAAGAAGAAAAGCTTTTCAGATCTGCCCTAAAACTGTTGTGTCTTTAAAATACGTATTTCAGGCCAGTGATTTTTTGGGCAGAGTGAATGAATCGTGTTGTGCAGGAATTCGAGCTGAACTAATCATTCCTTCAGGACTTAAATCATACATAAGAAAATCTGCTTCAGTTTGGAGGCTTTAATGAAGCTGAGAATTCTGGCCCTGCATGCAAGAATTGAGTGTACTGACATGCCTTATTGAACAGTCTTTGTAATATTGGCAAAAAATCACTCAAAACAGAAAACTTTGTCTTACTTGTTTTGCTACATTCAAAGCCTCCATATGTGAAATGCAGAAATTTTATACTGAATTGTTAGAGGATTCTGACAACACCCTGGAAAAGCAGTGAGAATTAGCAGAAATCTTTAGGAAATAAATATTTCCTTTTAGGAAACATCTAATTGTAGGAATTATAAATTTGTTAGGTCGGAATAATTAACTTTTTTTTGTAAGTTACTAATTCTGAGGGAATTAGGTAATACATGTACTTGCTTTAAAAGCTTATCTTATGAAGGATGCAGCAAATTCCAAGCTGGTAACTAACTATATTTACAGCTAGTCTACTGAAATCTTAACCACTGTGTTTTTTCCTAGATAAAACTGTTTTCATTTCCCTTTAAATAAACAGCAAAACAAACATCCAGTCAGTCAAGCAGATTCCTGGCACAGAGCAGATGCCTTTTTCGATCCCTAGAGTAAGCAGTCTATTGATTGTATATTAATTAATTCCTGTAGCCTACTTTATAGAAAGTACTGTGGGATTGTTGATAGAAAATATCCCAGTAGGCATAAAGTATTCATTGAATTATTTTAAATAATTTGCACTGGAACAGGCTGCCCGGGGAAGTGGTGGAGTCACCATCCCTGTAGGCGTTTAAAAGACATGTAGATGTGGTGCTGAGGGATTTGATTTAGCAGTGATCTGGCAGTGCTGGGTTAGCAGTTGGACTTGATGATCTTGAAGGTCTCTTCCAACCAGAACAATTATGTGATTCTATTAATTTGTCAACACCTAAATTTCTACAGTATTTAGCAGCAATTCACACTAAAAACATAATTACTAGCATAAAGTAAAACTGTTTTATAGTTAGAATTATGTATTTTTAGAAGAAAAAATGCTCTTTTAGGCATACTGCATCCAAAGACAAATTTTCTGACGCCATTAAAAGTACCCATGCAGAAAAAACTCAGTAGTCTAAAATATTTTTTCTGACTTCCCTGTGCAGCAGTCCACATTTCTGAACAACAGAAGTTTCCGATGGATATCTGTACAAAATAATAAATGAGTAACAAAACAGCTACTAGGTTACAGCATTTCTAAAGTTGGGGTTTTTTTCCTAATAGAATGAGAAAAGGCAATTTGGAAGAGTAACAGTTAAAACTCTTTTAAGAAAATGATCGTGCTTATGCTAATATATTTTACAGTATCATATTTATCTATATGCTCCATTTAACTTTGGGGAAGTAAGTATCATTGCTGTCATAAACTGACTACCTCATACCAATCTACTGTAAAGATATCTTGTCAAATTAGGCTTATGTCCAGTTCCTGCAAGGCTCGGAAAGCCTGGCTCTGTGCACTGCTGCAGTTCTCACTGAGCGGCTCTGCCACATGCTTTTTCAGCAACACTGAAGTTCATAACAGTAGTTCTATTTCCCCTGCTCCTTCCCAGTTCATTTTATTGATGTGTCGCTGTCACCCTTGCTTTCCCATGCTGCCACCCCTGCAATCTGGATAAAACTGTTCTGATACATTCTTAGTACCTAGACCATCAATATTATTCATTTATTATTAACAAATGGTTGTTTTTAACCCAGTTTCTGTGACGCAGAAATTTGCAGCACAGATGAACAAAGATTTTGTCTGCACTAAGGGTGTGTGCAGAGCTCCTGAGAAGGAGGTTGTGGTGGGAACTTCTTAAAGCAGCCCAGCTACTAAAGATAATGCATCATGGAACTGAAACTAAAGTAATTTTGTTATTTAATGATATGGTATCTGTAAGAAAATAGGCTTTAAAGATGTGGTTTAAGCTTGTGCTGTATGAATGTACATCAGAAATCATTTAAAAGAAACCAAGGCTGCATTTAATATACAGTTAAGCCTGTTAAAAATAGGTATAATTTGTCTAGTTGTATGAACTACAGCCGTTACTTAAAGCATTTATTAACTCAAAAGAAACACACAGAAAAATATTTTTGTGAGAAACTGAATATATCCAGTGCAATAGCACTGGTGAACAGTGCAACTGTTGCACATGCCCTGAGTTCTCACAGAAGGTAGGCTCAGAACCCTCTTTCCCGACAGAGCGTTCAGATGGCAACACCATCACACCCCGACAGAAACTGCAGCAGATGAAGCATTTTGTTGTGACTGAAATGGCCATCAGACACTTTCTAGATCTTTTGTATTACAAAGTAGCTGCACAGAAAGAGATTTAATCCACAACCCCACATTTCCAACCCACAAAACCAATGTGGCTTTGGGATTTTGGAGTACCCCTGCAGAAAAAATGAGTTGTGGGTCAGGTAAACTGGGTAGATTTCTGAAGACTTGGAGAATCTTTGTTAGATTTTACACCTCTGGTAAGGGTTAACTGGTAGCTGGCCAATGCAGTCCTTGTATTTGACACAAGTAGCATGATTTCTCTGAAAATATTTCAGATGACTATAGATATTTATTTTCTCTTTTGTCTAGGTATGCACTAAACTTGTTAGAGCTTAGGCTAACTTTGATGTGAGATTTGTAGAGTTTGCAGTCAACTTTGTGACTGCCTTTATATACAAACAGACTTACTGTATGCTGACATCCAAGCTGACCTCCTTTTAGCTATGTTTTATCCCAGCTTCTTATTCACATCCTGAAACTGTCAACACGAAAACCCTTCTGCATAGTCTTGTTGGAACCTGGATTTATTTACACAAGTGAGGATATAGGTTTATGTCCAGTTTTACTTCAGGTCAAACTCTCACTGCAACTATTGATCCCCATCAGAAATTGATGGTTACAATTTGTTTTAATTTAAAATCAGAACCAAGGGGAAACCGCACCTTTCGATCCCTTATTTTTTTCATCCCTCTTCCTAGCCTTCATGTATTATTCAAATTACATTCTAAACACAAGAAAATTGCATATTCAACCAGTGATTATGTCACACTAAATCTGCTGTTCCTGATTAAAAACACTTTTTAAAAAGGACCTGGATTTACCAGTCTAGCAAGAATGGCCTTTTCACCAGAGGCTATCCACTGGCAGTTAAATCACACCAGTAATCCGATACAGCATTATATCTTTACTAGTATGATAGCACTGTCACAAACATTTTACATCCTAGAACCTGCAGTAAATTAAAATGTCCTTGGAGGCCATCACTACTTGACCTCTTGGTCTGCTGAATTCCAGGCAGGGCAAAAGAAAATCAGCTCTACTTTTAGCAATCACCTGCATGCCAGCACAGTGTCTTGTTAATGCTTGCCTGCATTTCCTCCTCTCCTTGGCAAGTACAGCTCTGGGATCAGTCCTACCTGAGAAATTTGAGACAGTTGGTAGGGGTCCTGGGAAAGGCAATCTGACAACACTATTATAGTTTGAAGGAGAATTAAACTATAGCAAACTGATTTCTGAATTAAATAATCTTCACACGTACTTATTATGCTTTCCCTTTTGTCTTCAAAGTTTAATTTGTCGCAGCTTTTTAAGGTGTCTTCATATAGGCAAGCCCTCTGAATGTGTTCTTTCTCATCTTGAAGTTGCCTTCACGGCTGCTTATGGCAGCTCTGGGTGTTCCCCTTTGCATTCCTCATGGGCAGGAGGATGGATTTTGATTTACTGTAATGGTGTAGAGCAGCACCACTGGGACCAGTGCTGGCCAGGTTAGGAAAGCATGTGGTCATCAATTCCAGTCAGGCTGAGGCCATTATGTGATGCTTTTCAGTATCAGTGAATTCACGGGGCCAGCACATTTACTTGGAAGTCCTGCTTGGCAAACTTCTGCTTGCCTGACTCAAGAAGCAGCTCATTTGTTCCATGATCAGAAATATTTCAGTTGAAACTTTATGAACCCATGACTGTGGAACATTCATTTGGCCATCTGAAAGGGACATGTCAGTCCATGGGGTCAAACTGACGGTCAGCACTGTTGACTTGCTGTAGATGTTTCACTGTATAGCTAGAACAGAAGAAATAATCCCTATTCTTTGTACTTCTATTTTCTAAAATGGTATCTTTCTTGCCTCTTCTGCTACTTCGGTTCTGTATTCCCTCCTCAATGTATATATACATACTGCCATCTCCTAGACTTAGAGGTTACTGCAAGCTGATGTGGCTGAAAATGAACCCATTTTATCTATACATATGGGTGTTGTATATACATATCTATGTGTTAGCGTTTTTCAGCTGGAGCAGTTCACTGACCTGCCCTATCTGCGTGGCTGCTGGCACAGGGGACACCACCGCAGCAGATGAGGTCAGCAGCCCCCTGAGCAGAACGGAGTGCAACCTTAGATGCCAGCAGCTGCTTGACAAGCTTGGCTGGGTCAGTAAAACTGTACCCTCAGCTACAACTGCAGCAAAGAGCTGAACTTGCATCCCTTTCTGGGGCTTGCCTCCCTACCCCCTCCTTTGGTCCAGGCATCCCCTGCCTTGCTCAGGAGAAGGCTCAGGGGACTGACCAAGCAGAAAAATGATTTAGTAGTGTTGTGGGGTTAGTTTATGCTACTTCATGCTATGAAGCAGGTCACTGTACCTTCAGAGGAGCACCCAAGTGGGCTCAAGGGGAGCGCTGGCAGCGTGCTGGGAGGGAGGCAGCGGGACTGGCAGCCCTCCACTGCTTTGCAAAATTCACACTTGAACCCGGCTGCAAAAGCTGGGGCAGGGTCCTGCTCAGCCATCACTCTGCATGTGCCACGTCCCCAACACTTCTCCCAAACCCGTCTTTAAGTTTAGCTATCTGGAAGCTACATCCATGCTAAGACTACTTCAGATTGTATTATTTTAACTACACACATCTGGTAGAAATATAGCTTTTTTGTGTTGGTAAGACTTTTTTTTATTTTTCCTACTATTTTATTGATACAAGAATTTCACTAGCTTACGTAGGCACAATCTGGCTTGCAGTATGCTTTTGCAGCTTGAACATGTTGCAAGAGAAAGTACTGTTGCTTTGGCTTGACATTCATATTTAACTAATGCTTTTAATTCATCACAAAAGCACATAGCATGGAAAAAAAAAATAAAAAACCTATTGTCTGTCCCAGCAGCCCCAGATTTTAGGGATAAAGTCAGGACTGTATAGATGGGGATGCAAGTGACAGTGTGAAGGATGTCAAAATAGAAAATGACTGACTGCTGTAATAAGAATTGATTTTGATACTGTTTCTGTATATTTTTATATTTTTTTAGCTGAATGCAGATAAACAATGCTGTGCTAAAAGAGAATCTGGTCTTTTAGGGTGAGATAACATCCTATCACTGTAGAAAGATCAAAATATATGTCAGACAATAGCTGTTACATTTGGATTAGCCAAAACAATACTTTCATTGCACCTTTTACTTAAGCATACCAGTTAACAAATGTAACAGCATCACTATTTCATAAAGTAGGGGAAAAATGCAGTATTGAATTGATGACTTGGCCATTGTGTCAGCCTGGGACCACTTACGGTTGTTTCTGTGCAGCCCTCTTGGACTGGCAGCAGCTATGGAAAGGGCCACTGTCTTATTTTCAACCCCTGCAGATGAATTTCCTGGTCTGCAAACAGCTGTGTTAGCAGGAGCCTGTCACACTGCACTGTTCAAAAGTATTTTGTCTCCATCTTCATCAAATAAGGAGATGCTACTAGGAAAAACAAACAAACAAAAATGGAAATAAGAGAAATGAGGGACTTTCCAATTGAGTGGGACTTGGCAGATCCACTGAAAGCTCGTGAGAAGGCCCATACTGCATTCCAGGTGGTGGGAGAGCAGAAGGAATGCTGTACTAATTCTCCCTCCGGCCAAACTGATGTCCAGAACAGATTTTTCACCACAGATGAAATGGCAATATTCTGCCATCTAACTGTGTCTTGAGGGGCTGTTAAACATTTTTTTACTTCATTTTAGAGTTAAGAGCTAAGTGTGGTCTGTACTGATACAAAATTTAACCACACAAGAGCTGGAAATTCTGCACTAGCAGACATGTTTACAGTCCACAAGGGAGCATAGATGCTGACAGACAAAACCTTGCCACAAAACTGTACGGTGCCACAGTCTTCAAGAAGTTATGATACAACCCATTATAATGTAAAATATCTGAGACTGAAATTAGTTTTGCAAATTCTCAGAACAGAGCTAAAGCGAATGTATAAAATGCTTGCTTGGGCTTTAATTCTGAAATGCTGACCATGCATTTTAACTTCAGTCACTAGAGCTTCAGTAACTGCTTTCAGATCTGTGCTTAGAGAGTAAGGGAAGGAATGCATCACACGGGTGCATGAACTGAATTCTCAGGGACTCTGGGAACCGGAATCTCTTTCTGAATCCAAGCAACCAAAATTTCAAGTCTTGGCAGCTATTTGTTTTCTGACAGAAGGTGATTATGTGACCAGTGTAGTAGAATGACAGTGCAGAGAGAATAGTAAACCTCTCTTAAATTCCAGCTATGAGTAATGAGCTCATATTTTTATGCACTGGTCTCTCAAGAAAAAGACAAGAAGAAAGATTACTTAGTGCTATGCTTGCACACCTTCACAAAATTCCCACTAGCTAGAATTGTAATAAGCTGCAGCTCTCTCATATATAACTCATACATAAGCACCCTCAGCAAGCCCAGACCAAGTAAACCACTTATTTTTTTCTCCTTTGGACCTCTCTCACTCTCTTGAGGTATAAAAAAAAGTGTTAGTGTATCTAAGCTAGATGCGAGATGCATAGTCTCTCACAATAAAAACCTCTCCCACTCTCTAGCTAGCATACTCAAAGACACTGTAAATACTGTAGAAACACCATCTCAAGCTCTTACTGTTTCAGTTTTTTAATATCTCAGTCTGTTACAAGTCTTATTTCTTCCATTGCTATACATATGTGAATGGAGGGCTTGCTTCTTGTTCAGCCACTTCCAGCAGAGATTACAGCACCGGTGAGGTATGAACTGATAATTATGAATAAATAAAGTCTTATATTAAAATGATGTGAATATTTAAATAGCTTCTAACTCTTTTGAATTGTGAACTATAGAAAACCTGAAGAACTATCTATCCCCCTAACAAAGACCACTCAGTCATACAAATACCTGACTTAACGTTTTACAAGTAATTTGAAGCATGTGAAGTGTCTGTTATTGGATGCAGAGCCAACAGCCATAGTTGCTTTATTTTGTAAGTCTTTGGTGTTTTGAGTAATAGTGCCAGGAAAGGATTTAAAGAACAGTTACATTGCTAAATGTTATTTTCCAGAAGGTAAACAACCTTCGAATGGTTTTCAGGTTTAAATGTGGCTTAGTGCAAAGGCTAGTAAAGGTTGTGATACAAACAGATCATATGCTAACCCACACAGTAACTGCTCTTCAGTGCGTGTGTTGCAGAAGCACTTCAGAGACTTACGGTTGAAAACAGGACTGCAATACTCTCATAATATTCCATCTTCAAAAGTTACAAGCAGTAGATACTTAAATATTAAGGATATAAGAATGAAGAAACAATTGCTTAGGATTAGTGGGGCAAGTGTTCTTTCTCTATACATTGAATTTAACAGAAAAATATAGTATTTGACTGGCTAAATTGGGTCAAAAATAACCACAATAGTGAACATATTTAAAAGAATATTTCAAGTTATAGATTTATCAGGGAAGATCTGGACGTGCAGTGAAAGGTGATGGGAGTACAGGATAGGGTTTTTTTGGTATTTCCTGATTTCTGAGAAGACAAAAATGATGAGAATGGCAAAGAGCTTGTACTAGAAAAAAATGTTTCTGACTGAGGACCAATATCAAGGTTCCTTACAAACAGCAATATTCATCTGTTTTCCTCTGTATTGCTGGTGTATGCAGATGGAAAATGATTCATATTCTTGTCTATCTAGAAAAATATTTAAAGTTGCCTATTTTCAAATATTTTCAGTGCTATTTTTATGTCTTTAGTATAAAGACAGAATAATTTTATGCTGTCTTAGTTATAAGACAATACTTTTTTTTGCATAACATCATTGCCTATTTTTTAGATTTTGAAATTGAAGATTTTTTTCTGAGTTGAGCCATAATAAATGCAGCATATGTTCATTGTCTCCCTAATTAGTATGTTTATGTAAAAGATAGATGTACCATATTTGTCTTAGTTTAAGAAAGGAAGATCCCAGGTGAGCCTCCTCACACTTCCCATGCTTGAACAATGCAGAGAAAATGGCCTGGGATCTAATTTTCCCTCCTTACTGAATTGTGGTCATGACAACCATCTGTACAAGGCTAAGCTTTCCAGTATTGTTTTCTTCAAGGGTATCATTTTGACGTTACGTCATGTGATACAATAAGGTAATGGAAAATAATACCGTGCAGCAGTTGGTGCTCTCATCTACATACACTGCTTACTCACACTTGGGTCTTGTGTGGTTTGGTTTGCTTGTTTAATATTAATGTGGCCGTCGTGGCAAGGAAAATATATAAACATAACATCAGCCTTTGACAATAAGATACCATTTCAGGAAAGGGCCATTGGCTAAGGGAAATGCTACTCTTTTGGACTCTTCAGATGTATCCAGTTCTAGTGGGTATCAACGAATTTACATTCTGAATATGAAATTTATTTTTTCTCTGCTGTGCCAGCAAGGCAAGATACAATTGAAAAAAGCTAGGACTTAGCTTTTGCATGTCTTTATGGCAAGAGCTTGCCTAGCAGCATATAGACAGCTACAGAGGTAAAGACAGTGTCAGATTGTTATTCTTTAGCTTTTTTCTGAAATACAGCTGTTTATGAGATGACATGGAATAAAGCTGAACATATCTATTACTAAGCAGAATCTGATAGATTCTCAAAGACTACTTTTTCCTAAAACTTCTCCACAATAAAGCCCTTACTGACATTGGAGGGAAAGTAATTTAATTTGGCTTTGGTTACTCTGTGCCTCAAAGTACATACATAATATGTCTGGAATTGAAAACACAGCAGGGAAGATTGCTTAAACTGTATGTTCAAATACTTTTGAGGTATTAGTGAAATACAAAAAGCAAAGTAAGGCAGGAAAGTTCATTCTAAAGTCATGACATGCAGTCTTGCCATATGTTAACAAGCAGAAACCTGGTTGTTTTACTACTAGCACTGAATAGAAAGCAGACAAAGATTATAGCTTGCTCCAGATCAGATTAATCACTCATGTCATATAGTAATGGGAGTTGAGGGAAGAGTATTAAAACTATTTTTTTTAGTCTTACTGTTAATTTCTTTGTTCCACATATGCCAGTGATTAACAAGGATCCTCATTGTGCTGCAAACACAGGTTTGCTGATCTGAGCATTTTAACTTGAAAACCATTTGTAAAGGATCATCTGCACATTTCCAGTCAGATCCCCTACTCTGTACTAATCTGGTCAAGATGGGCAAAGAAACAATGGACATGGCTCTTCCAGTGCAAATTTCTCCTCTTAGAGTATAAGCTACTGAACTTCAGTTGCCTGTGTATGTACCTCAGCCATTTGATTTACTGGGCCTAGCAGATGAATTGAATGGGTGGGAGTCACACGGTCACTGCTCTAGAAAGGAGCTTCCTGTCAGATGGAGATTCAGTGACCTGCTAAGCTGATTATAAAAGGATGTTATAGCATGAGTTACTAAATTAAGATGATGGGGAGTGAGGTGTGTATGTGGGAGGTATGTGGCTTGGATTTTTTTCTAGCTATTTATTGGTAATAGCCGGCCTTAAAGGATACAGAGTTTCAAATGGGTTTACATGGTGTTTGGCTATGAACATGTATTATATTTCTCAGATATTACGGGAGAAAGATACTACGCGGGAAGTAGGAAAATACTGCTGCAGTCTGCTGTTTGTAGTAATAGAGCCAATGGCCACTAGTTTTGGGAGGTACCTTCTGGCCTAACTAGTGCAATCCCTGTAACTGCAAACTAATCAGGTTATCCAAGCCTAATTATTCTTACATAATGTAAGGATTCCCCAGTTTCTTTTCACGCTGGCCTCAGATAATGCTGTTCCAGCAGCAGTTCCTAGCTTGGTGACAAGCAGGGCTTTATGGATAGGATGGGGCCATGCAGCACTGCAGTTCTGTGCTGGGGTTATGCTTTTGGGGACAGTATTCTAAGGACAGATAATATTCTAAGCTAGCAGGTGTCTTGCTGGTCAGGAGCTTTTGTGTGGCATTTGTGGGACTTTTTGGTGCTGGTAGTGAAAACAAACAATTTTCATTATGAGGGAGTGATTCTACTTTGAAAAGTTTTGATGGAAGTAATTTCAAAGATGGAACAAGACAAGGATGGCAGGACTCTCCAAGTATGACACTAAGAAAGTTGTGAGGAAGCCAATTATTGCTGCTTAATCATCAGTAATTATGGGTGCTTAATTATGTTTATTCTGTTGCTGACTAGAAAGTTTGCTTTTCAACTTAGCTACTCTGGTTCTCACATCACTGTTGTGATTAAAAAGAAACCAAGCTCGTATGCAGGTGTATCTCCGAGTGCAATTTTTCTTCTCTCCTGCTGGTGACCCTTTGCCTTCAGCACGAGTGGTACCCGACTGCTGTTTGAGGTATGTGAATGCAGCCAGGAGCATTTATGATGTGCAAGTCTGTTTTTAGAAGTAGACCATCACGATTACCAAACAGTATCTAGTCCATGCATTCAGGGGAGAACTATCCCATAAAACTTGAGTTTAAAACAAATGCGAACAAGAAATTTCAGTAATAAAAAAATCGCTTTATTCTGATGTTAACTAGGAGCTGGCCAGACTAAGCTGTACTCCAGTGCTCTTCCCAGGATTCCCTCCCTGTGCCCCTTGCTTGGACAGGGAACTGATCCACGTCTTTTCTTTTCAGTGGCTTATCCTGGAAGGCAGCTTTGAGGACTTGGGCAGCAGGAGCAGGACAGAGACAGGAATCACAAGTTCGCTGTTCCCAAGGGTTCATTACACCAGCTGGTGAGATCTGACACAGTAATAATTTGCCTTTCTCTATTTTGTAGGGGCCTGAGCAGCACCGAGTAACTGCCCTCATGGTGGTAGGGCAAGCATTGTAACGTGTGTCACCACTGTATTGGGAAAAGGCTGCATTTAGTCATGGAGACTATGGGAGACTGGCCCAACACTAGAGACTTAAGAAACCATTCACAAACCCGAGCTGTTCTCCAGAAGGAAAAGCGAAAAACCTACTTCATTTAACTAATACATCTACTGCTAAAACCAGAAACTAAGGTTTCGCTCGTCTCCTCCAACAGCAGTATCCCGATGACTGTCACCGCAGAGGAACCCTCTGTTCAGTCCTTGGTACCCGCGAACTGCCCGCAGCCGCCTCCGCTACCCGGGCCAGT
>JANHFX010025126.1:0-12049 GCA_027560015.1 Chloroceryle amazona
TGCTGTTGATACATCAATCTTCTATATATCTTTAAAGATCACAACAAAGCAAAAAGCAGCAGAAGAAAAGCAGGTGTCAAAAAGCTTTACAGAGGTTTTGTGGCTTCTTCCCCCCTGACAGCTCTGACGTAGCTCTGGCTGTTCTGGGCCGTGTTCAGCCTTCCCCTCTTTCGGTGCCACGCTCGAAAGCCCAGCGACGCTTAACGGGTGAGGTTGGCACGCTGGGGCTGGACGTAGCAAAAATTAAATAAAGTAATAATAACAACCCTAAAAACCCCAGCCCGTTTAACTTTCGCCGCGACTTTTGGCACAGAATTACCTCCTAACTGGTCACCTTTTCTGAAGCTCCGGGGGCCATGCGCCCGTCGGCCGCCCTGGCCCGAGCCGCGGACCCAGCAGAGGCGAGCGGCGGGACGGGGATGGAGCTCGGCGCAGCGAGCAGCGCCCGTCACAAGGTGTAGGTTGTGCTCTGGAATGGTTTTTATTTGCTCGTGGCTCTTAATCTCTTTCTCGTGCCTAAGGAAGGCCCTGGCGAGCAGAGAGCTGGGTGCCGCTGCTCGGAGCCCTCCCGAGTTACTCGGTGGGGTCTTGGCAACTTTCATCCCAAAGGGGCCCGGCGGCCTCAGAGCTCGTTCCGCGTTTTGCGCCGCTCAGATTTTGATCCTTCTGGGTTGTAATCAGATTTGAAAGGATTGATTGTAATCAGAGGTGGAAATTTATTTATTTATTTATTTGTTTCCTCCTCCCCCAGAAGTGCTCGGATGGAAAGGTGGTAGAGTGAGCTGCAGTTTTCAGCAGCTGCCTGCAGTTGTGTGAAGGAAGTTTAGCTTTGAAAGCTGCTGAGATGTGAGTCTTCAGAGGAAGCCAGGAGTCCCACTGCTTCTCTAGACAGAGATTAGAAATTAAGAAAAAATAATTGAAAAAAAAATACTTCCAAAGGCCGTGCAGTGGTGTTGTGAGTAGGTGGGGCCTGGCGAGCGTTACTCCTCCTAATTAGCACTTGGGAGTAATTTGGATGAAAGAAAAGTGCTGATCTGGAGATCTTGAGATTCTTCTGTCCTGCAGGACAGAGCTGTTTGGGACCCTGGCAAGAGAATTTATAGCTGTTAATCAACTTTCTTTTCCACAGGCAAAGAGTTTGTGCTTTTGTTGAGTTTCCGTAGCGCAGTTTTCTGTTCTGGGATTATCCGCTTCAGTGACGGATACGTTTATGGCAGGAAAGAATAAATTAGCCAGGAGAATTGTGTGAGGAGATAGTCGAGGCAGGACACGGAGGGGGGGGTGTGAAACTCGGTTCAAACTCGGCACGTGTACTGCAGCTTGTGAGGAGTCGTCGTTGCACAGCCCCTTCCTGGGAGAAGCACTGCCAGGAATGATGCTGCTGCTGCTGCCCACCCGAGTGGTGGAGAGACCTGCCCGAAGAAACCCGGGTCCAGCCGGTGCTGGGGAGGGTGCCTCCGTAAATTCCACCCGAGGTTTACAGGAGGCAGCCCGTGAGAGCTCAGCGAGGGGCTGAGCGCAGGGACAGGGCCACGGTCGCCCCATTTCCTACGGCCGCGTGCACCACTCTGTGGCCAGAGTGCCCTGTGGGGCAGGGATGAGTTCACTCCGGCTCTTGCTCAACACGTTCAACCCTTCGGGGAGTCAGAGCCAGGGGAGTCCTGGCTTTTGGCATCGTATAGCAGGCGGATAAACAGACGCCGTGTATTTACATACAGCAGCTGTAGTTCACCTCAGGCAACCCAGGTTTTGTTTTTTTTTTCCTGTTTAAATGTAGGTAGAGTGACTCCAAATAATTCATAATGGAATCGGAAGGTTTCGGTGACCGTTAAGGGCGAGGAGCCCTCCGTCCCTGCGGGCAGCATGATGCTCTGTCAGAATGCAGCTGGTGTGCTTAGATTGATCTTATATCAATGGATCTTTTATACCAAGCTATCAAATTTAATTAAAACACAACCAAAAAAGAACCTAAACCCAAAATGTAGCTAACACAGAGTCATGGGCTGCATCAAGACTTTAATCTGAGTGCAGCATTAGATCAGTTAACTTTATTTCCCATCAGCAAAGGAAAAAAAGGAGCAGAGATTAGTGCGGGTGTGTTGTGTGCGGAGGAGAAATGTTGTGAAGGGACAGTGGAAGCTGCGGGGACATCTCTGTGGGGTGAGGTCTGGCTGTCACCAGAAGATGACCTGTTGCTGAACACTGGCTCTTTGCAGCGATGTCACCAGCGAGCTCTGTGCCAGTGGAGGGCGGGAGGAGGGGGAGTTTTCCAGTCCCTGAGAAAAACTCCGTCGTCCCGAGACGTGCCAGTAGACACCAACGCCCGGCCGGCTCTGGGAAGGCAGCTGATGGGTAGAGTGTCCTGCTCCTGCTGTTTCCAGATGCGTTAGGGGAACCCAAGAGCAGAAGCGTCCCTGTCTCCCTCAGGACAGCGCTTTCTCTCGGGTTAACGGGTGATTTTCTGGCCCGCCTAAGGTGCTGCTTTGATCTGTGCAACCAGCTGTTGCAGACCAACAGTTGGTCTTACTTTTCTTGAAAGACAAATCTTTAAGTCACCTCTCGACTGGTGACTTGGACATAAAATTGGCCTGGAGGGAACAAGACTGGTGGGTGCTGTGTGAGGCAGAGTTTAGTCACCCCTCGGTTCCACGAGCAGCAGGTAGTGCTGGGTAGTCCTGGTCGGCCAGTGCACAAGGGTCGCAGGGAAGGGGATCCAAAAGCAGAGGTGCTGCTGGTTTCAAACTCCTGCGAGCTGCCTGGCTGCACAGGACCTTGCCACCGATGCTCCTCGTGCCCCAGCAGCTCCCTGAGCAGGGGTGGCCGAGGTCTTTGCGCAGTGAGCTGGAAGTTTAGGGGTTTTTTGTTAGGAGAACCTCAACGTTCCCGAGTAAGTGGAGTGTGAATTCCCAGCTGTGTGTATCTAGGGTGAGGAGGAGACAAAGGAGGTGATGGTTCCTCTCTTGGGAGACTGATAAGAGAAGTAGAGGCAGCCTCTGAAGATAAACTTCTCTGTGAACTGTGAGCAGAAGAGCTTTTGAGTCGGTGCATCTGACTGAAAAGAGCCAAATGTTGAGATGGCTTTGAACTAATCTTTAATTACAGAGTAAATTACTTTGCAGAGGAGTTTTGTCACGCCCTGAGGTCGATAAAGAGTTGCAAAGCAGGCAGCCTGGCATCTCCTGGCTGCTCCTTCAGCGTGCTCCGACACGAAGCCGACGGGTTTGCATGCTCTTTGCAAAAGATGAGTCGATTCAGATTTGTCTTCAGTTTTGGGCATGAAGCTCAGGTTGGGTTTTAGCCACGACCTTCTCATCCCTTTGGAGATCTGTCTGAAGGAGAATGTGAAATGGTTTCACGGCTAATTGCTGAATTAGTGCTGCTCTGTCGTGCAGGACTTGCCTCGCAGGTTTGCCTTCTGTCTTAGACCTGAGTTTGGTAGTTCTGCTTTTGCTTTCATTTTCCTAGAAGATGATGATAAACAGAAGCGATTCTGGCTGGTCTTTCCAGGTGAGTGAGGGAGTAGCACATAAAAGGAGTGGATAAAGAGTTTTTTGATTCTTCTAATCATCAGTTGAAGGACTTTTCTTTACCAGGACAGCACTTTGAGAACAGAGGGATAAGGAAGCCTGAGGGCTGCCTTAAGCTTTGTTGATCTGAGGATGGATAAACTTCAGGCGGCGCTTCCCGTCTCACCCAGTTAAGCAGCTAGAGGACCAGTATGGGGGCTTCAGGTGGTGCCCACATCCAACCATTGCATCTAGTTCAGCAGCGTGGGCCTTCCCACAGAGTCTTGTCTCTTTTAGCTGTGATTCCTCTTGGGCTTTGACCTTCTGGCATGTGGAAGCTGGCCGTGTTCCGCCAGTGAGGTAGAATGACTTTATAACTGTCTTCTTGGGTCACTTTCCACACTTCAGTGATGCTTTATGCCTATTTTTTTGAAGTGTTCCATGCTGGAACTCCTTTCTGTCCCACAAGAGCAGGTAAGTACACTCAGTGGGGTGTTCTAGGTGGTTCTTTTTCCTTCAGGCTATTGTGGTTTCTCAAAGCAGCGCTGCCTCCTCAGATACCTGGAAGTACGGACTTTGGAGGAGCTTCTGATTTTTTTGTTATGAGCTTTCTGATATTTCTGTGTTCTCTTTGCATAAAAGAATAAAATGTGTTCTGATAATAAGCTTACAATCTGTCTTCGTGCTTGTGGCACATGAAATGGATGCCTCAGTTTGATGTGAATCCTGTCACAAAGATAGTGAGTTCTAGTGAGGAACGGGCTTCCCAGCCCGTTTGGGAGGCCTTGCTACCACCAGCCCTCTTCAGAGTAGCTGCTTTGCGGTGGAGAATCTGCTGCCTAGTGCCCTAAAACTGCCGTGTGCTTCATTTGCAGAAAACTCTTTGTGGGTGGCTTGGACTGGAGCACGACGCAAGGTAAGCTCTGCCTTCTACAGCCGTTGGGCCAGGCCCTGGGGAGCTGCAGAGAGGTGGATTTTAGTAGAAGCACTGGGTGATGTTCCCTGCTCTCTTCTGTTAATGAATAACATTTTCTGTAGAGAGAGTTCAGATATATTAATCTTTGGGGTTTGTGTTTTCTTTTTACCAGTGCTCGGTAAAGAAGCTTTGTCTACTGAGATGTTTTTTACCACTGCTTTACTACAATGCTACTTTCTCTTTGTGTGAGTGGCAATAAACCATTGTATAGCACTTGTTTAGAGGATGTAAAATTGAATCCTTCTCGGGAGAGGAGTTTGAACTTGGTTAGCCCTTTGCTTCCCCTTTGTCTCCTTTGTGAACGCAGCCTGGTGAAGCCAGTAGCTGGTTCTGGTTAATATCTGCTTGTTTTTTTTGTTGTGTGTTGTGTTTTTTCTTAACAGAAACTCTTCGTAGCTACTTCTCCCAATATGGAGAAGTTGTAGACTGTGTAATCATGAAAGACAAAACCACAAACCAGTCTCGAGGATTTGGATTTGTCAAATTTAAAGATCCCAACTGTGTGGGAACAGTACTGGCCAGTAGACCTCATACGTTAGATGGCCGAAATGTAAGTTGCTTTTGTGGGTTTGCTTTGGTTTTTTTGTTTCTTTTTTTTTTTTCTCCCTTCAGAACTTTCTGCTCCAGACTGCTTCAAAGGTCTGGTTTAAATTCTGCCTTCTTGTTTGCAGACTGGATGGTGTAAAAGATACCTGGTGGTTGTTGGTTTTAATGCTTTACTGTAAGACAGCTTTAACTCGGTGGTTTGTGTCACGGTGTAGAAGCGATGTGTTGACGATAGCTTTGATCTGAGGAGCTGGATTTCAGCAGTGCTGTGTTCAGCTGCCACAAACGTAACGTTTAGAGCAATATTCTACCCGCTGAGATCTGACCAAACTGGAACTTCTTCCAGATTGACCCAAAGCCATGTACACCTAGGGGGATGCAGCCAGAACGGACACGACCGAAGGAAGGATGGGTAAGGAAAGATATTTGGTGTATCCCACCTCTTTCCCAAATTTTGGCTTGCCTTCCAGCAGCCGAATCCAATTCATTTGGATTCTGTCCACGTTTCACAACCAGGAGTCAGTACGGAGGCCTCGAGTGTCCATTTTATTTCTGAAAAATACCTTCTGCCGAGGC
This sequence comes from Chloroceryle amazona, assembly GCA_027560015.1. Classification (NCBI taxonomy): domain Eukaryota; kingdom Metazoa; phylum Chordata; class Aves; order Coraciiformes; family Cerylidae; genus Chloroceryle; species Chloroceryle amazona. Next base: position 5,605 of record JANHFX010025126.1, read on the forward strand.
TCCCCGTGCAGGAGCCGCTAACGGACACGTTGTGTGGCGTTTTCCTAAGCAATCAGCAGTGCTTCCAGCTGAGCTCTGCAAGCCTCGAACCCGGTGTCTGGAAGCACACCGTCAGGACTGCTGCTCTCCTCCAGCCAGCAGCTTCCTAGCTCTGTTATCAAGAGAGTAAACGGCCTCAGAGCAAAGTCCCTGCTTTTCTGATCTCCCGAAGAGCGGAGGCTGGGTTACAGCCGTGAGCACGAAACTGCAGAGCCCTGAAGGTGCAGTTGTGTCACTTTAATGACCAGGAGACTTCAGGCCTGGAGGTGGCTCCCCCTCAGCCTGCAGGAGACCATTGTTCATGTTTAGCTGTGAAATGATAAAGTAGCCAACTTCTTGTCCTTTGGACTGATTTATTTTTTTTTTCTCCTTGATTTAGCAGAAAGGATCCAGGAGCGATAACAATAAATCAAATAAAATATTTGTTGGTGGGATTCCTCATAACTGTGGCGAGACAGAGCTCAGGGAATACTTCAAGAAATTCGGAGTGGTGAGTCATCCGGCACGGTGGCAGCTATCAGTCGCTTGCAAGATGCTTTCCCTCCCCGCTGCCTTTTCTCAGACTTCATCAAGCTGTCAGATTTGAGTTAATTTGGACAAACTGCTGCAGGGACGTATGCTTTTAGGAATGATTTCCCTTTTCAGCTGACAATTTACAGCTCGCTGATGAGAACTTTGGTCTTGAAGTTTTTCTTCCACGAGCTCATGGCTGAGGTCCTGCACAGAAAGGTTAAAGTTTGCAGTCTCCTGCCAGTATTTTGGTAGCAGTAGTTGCTTTGAAATCTTCCTCTGGAGTCAGCCGAGTTCTGTTGTCCTGGAAGCTCCATTCTGGAGACAAAACCACTCCTCGTGTTATGCACTCGGTGTTAATTCAGTTTGTAACCTCGGGCTGAAGTGACTTTCTTCCCACTCCTATTTTATTCTATTTTTTCCTATTTACTTTTAATTCTTATGTATCCCAACTGCTGTTGGTAAAATATTGAACTAAATGACTGAATCCAGCTGTGATAAATGACTGAATCCAGCTGTGAATAAGTTTGAGAAACCTAAAGACTGCCTGAGGTAAATTCGAGACTGTGCCCCTGGGTGTGAACTTGCCACCTCTGAGTGGCATTCAGTGTCATTTTGATACTTTTTTTTTTTTAAATCACCTTTCTCAAAGATCTCTCGATGGCAGCAGAGGATTTGTTGATTCATTCTCAAGTGGCTAAGTTTATCAGCAGTACTGTATATAAAGTTTCATCAGGATAATTACAAAAGAAATACTAGAACAGGCTAACAACTGGTTCTGGAGTTTGAGAGGCTGCAGTGGAGTTGTAAATAACAATGGGGGAGCGTGTTCCACATCTGTGGAAGGCTCTTCCTCACAGGCTCTGGGCTTTCCCCTTCTGACCTCTGGGGGATGCAGGGGTTTGTGTTCCATTGGGTAGAGAAGGTGACAGCCGTTCAGCGTAAGCGCCTTCAAAAGTCAGCAGCAGAAATACTGATAGCATAGAAACTGGGGAGCCCATGTGGCCTTCTGAATGAGGATGGTAGAGGCTCTGAGGTGTGATTTGTGGCCACAGAGAGGAGACAAAAGCAGGCCCTGATCCTTGGATGTGGGAGTTGCCTGGTAAGTGAGAGCAGTGGGATGCAGGGGATCCAAAGGGGCAGTGGGGAGAAGATGAGGCGCTGTCGTGTGGTGTGATCCCCACAGTGGGGTAAATCCCATCTGGTGGTGCCCTGTAGGATGGTGTCATCACTTGGAATATGATTTCTGGCTGTCGTTAGAAGGTGAATTTGCCACAGATTTTAAGCTGATTTGGAGGATTCTAGTGAAAAATACTCTGAACCTTGACTTGAAGGCGAAGATGCGGTTCCATGAGATCACAGCCGTTTTGTGACTGGTTTTCTGCATCTGAGAAAGCGCAGGGCAGTTCCTTTCAGCTGTTTTAGTCCCACCTTTGACCCAAGGGTTAGACCTCTACTTTGGTTTAAACTGTAGCTCACAATGGTGTTTACACCAAGATAAATCTTGAAGGCCTCAAACAACTTGATGATTTTTCTTCTGGCATGTTTTTTAAGTTGAAGATCACACCGATGCCTTAGGGGGGTGTAATGTCACTTAAAGCATCAGTTGGTAACTCTGTGCCACACTGATACACAAGCCAGTTAGACAAGCCATGCAAATTCTTAAACACATCTGGGATTTAAAGCTGCTTTTCACACTGAGAGTGGAAATGTTTAAAACTGGAGATCATCACATTTTAAGAAGCTACGCTGATAAATAGGGAAACCAGAAACCTTTGGCCATTGTTTACAGGCAGTGGCGTGGCTACAGACAGCTCTGTGACCACGATCCTCGATTAAAACCTTACCCGTGATGAGACCCTCAAAAGCCACCACGTAGCAGCTTCTCGAACAGATGAAGTCAGGATTTTCTTCTCCCCCCCCTTAAAGAGCCGTATCCCCGCCGCGGCGCCGGGCCAGCGTGGTGTCGACCCCGCCGCGGCCGGCCTTTGGTGTGCCCGGGTGTGGGAACCAGCCTGTAGCGACTGCTGGTACCGCTCCCCTGGTAGCACCGTGAGTAGAATTTCCCTTCTCTCTTCCAGGTCACTGAAGTTGTAATGATCTATGACGCAGAGAAACAGAGGCCCCGAGGTAAAGGCTGATCTAGTTTGTCCTTGAAATTTCTTCATCCTCTCCTATAGTCAGATGGCAAACTATTTCCCACCATCAGAAAAGGTAGACTGCTTTTCTTTTCCTCTGTTGCCTCAGGAAACAGAATAATTCACTGGGCAAACACCAAGTCTAGACTCTTCATCTGCAGCTTTAGTTGCTATCTGTGCATTTACAGTCAGATGTTTCATGTTCATTTATGGGTTTTTTGCTAGTTTTTTTTAGTTCATGAAATTCGATTCTTGAGCCGCTCCTGTGGCTTAAGGTGCTATGGGGGGGCAAGGAAAAAAAGCACAGACTTTCCTCCTGTTCCACATGAAAGGTACGTTGATGTCTGTAACTGCATGGGGGGGATACTCCAGTTCAGAGTGCTTCTGAACGTGAGATCAGAGCAGAATCATCCATTCCATGCTTTTTGTTTTGGTTAAGTGGCTTCACTTAGAAGAAAACCCCTTTTTAAACTCCACCAAATCCCTCGGCAGTAGGGATGTTTTCCACTGGGATGTTTACTCCCTGTTTGCCAGACCGCTTTCTGAAGAGGGAGGGGGGGAAGCCAAATAAACTGGAAGTTTCAGTGGACTATTTAATCAAGCTGGTAACCTTTGGTCCAAATAGGAAGCAAGTCTCGTGTCATCCGCCTTCCATCACATCCACCATCTGTTTGACAATTAAGAGGCAATATTTCAAATCCCCGAAGCTCAGTTGCACTGACCACCCCGTAGCATGTTCTACATGCTAGAGAATAGTTTGCCATCTGAACTTTCATTTCTCTTTCTGACTCATTATTAAGAAATATATTCTTCACTTCATATTTATTAAGCTGTTAAGTCTTAGTTTTATTTTTAATTTAGACATACATCCTTAGTGACATATTTAAGTGTTTCATAGTAAAGTACGGTAACGTTAAGTAAGTTCTCTTTTCTTTCTCTTTTGTTTTTATTTATTTTCTTTTCTCTCTGTGAATTGTTTGACTGTGATTAACGATATCTCTTTAGATTTCTTCTCTCTAGGTGATAATTTATCACAGAGGTACAGGCCAGTTCCACAGTCAGAGGAGGGACGGGCTTTGTCTTTTATTGGAGTGTAAACGAAGTTTCAATATATTTGTTTTTTTTGTTTTGTTCTGTTTTCTTGCTTTAGCTATCTTCTTTCAACAGATACCTTTTATTAAAGCAGAACATAAATTCATCTATCTAAATGCTCTGGAGCATCTGATTTTAAATAGAGGAGGCAGTGGAGACAAAGATGGGGGCATCTGGATATAATTTGTGGCTGAAGTTCTGAAATAGTTCAGTAATTTTCGTATCATCTCTATCTTTGTAATATTTAATCCCAGCCTTGCAGCCTCTGAGCAAAAGGTACTAAAACATCATGCTTGGTCTGGATTAATCCTGATCTCAATTAATGGCTTCTCTGCTTAAAGCTACACAAAAACAAAGAAAAAAATAATTATATAGGGGGGGGTTGGGTCCTCTGAACAGGTGGCAGCTTAAAGCAGGAGCGAGAGACGTGCCCAAGGCCGAGAACCATCCCGGGTGCCGAGGTACCGTAGGGTCCTTTCTCCCCTAATCCATCTGACTTCTGAAGCAGAGTTCTTGGCTCCTCTTGCTCTGGCTGTCGTCGTTCCGTTACGCTCTGGGTAGTGCAGTAACTGTCCCCTCCAGACATGGCCTCGCCGGTCCCTGGGGCTGCGCCGCGGAACCTTCCTCACGGTTCGCGTTCGGGGCTCCCGGTCCTGCAGCCCAGGCCCATTTTCTGTCGCCTTCTCTGGCTGCGCTCTGCGGAACGCTGATGCCTCGGGGGCTGGAGAGCTAGGAGTTGAAAGGGCCAATTCACTGCTGTCTTCTGCTTGTACCTTCTCCCATTAACCTTTCCCTCCCTGCCTCTCGAGCAGATCCCTCACCACATGTCACTGCTGGCTGCTGGTAGGAGGAGAGGAAGAGTGATCCCTGTTACTAATCCCAGTAGCGCTCATTTCCCTCCAGCTTCTCACCAAAAACACTGGGAACCAGATTCCTGATGAGTGTCAGAGCTAGAGGGGTGCCCTTGAGGGGCTAACTGGGTGTCTCCCACTACCCACGTCCTCTTTGCTTTACTCACCGCCCCTGCCCACGCCGCCTCGCTCTCCTGCAAGCAGTGTTTCCATCTGAACCCTTCCAGTGTCCCCAGTACCAGCCCAGCCCCATCAAGTCCTAGAAGAAACAGTGGCTTTGTTGCAATCTCTGCTTCTCGTGCTTTCTGTTCTTGGCTGAACCAACAACTGTGAAGCAATTTACAGGTTCTTGCTGCGTTTGTTCTCCTCTTCCCCTTGGCCTCCAACCAGCGTCACCGCTCTGTTCCGTAGCCCACTTGGATTCCTGCTCAATGCAAATCAGCTTCTCTAGTCCTCAGTAAAGTCCTGTCTACTGGATGATAGATTTCATCACTTTTACTGTGCCGAGAATTTCCTGCTGGTGGAATTTCGCTGTGTATTACACTGACTTCCCCCCCACCCCCTAGCTTGGGAGTGTTTGACCCTTTCAAATCCTTTTTCTTTTCTTTTTTTTTTTAAATCATTCTTTACTGGCTTCCTCAGTGACCTCTTGCTCCCCCTCCTTCTCCCCCTCCAACCCCATCCCAGTCTCTTCCCTTCCTCCGGTCTGTCTGGAACCCAGTTAAACAAGCAGCCTTCCCATGTAGACGAGAGCCAGCGCTTTCCTTTCCCAAAGGCTGTAACACTAAATGTGTGATTTCAAGACCAATACTTTTATTTTTCTTTTGGCTCTAATACTTAGATTTCTAGTTAACCTCAGACAAATATATTGTGATGAAATGCTGCTCTCAGTTTTGAGGCTGCTTTCATCACAGCTCAACAAAACTTCGTTTATACTGCCAGTCTCTTGTGTGTGGGAAATGCTAAGTTTTTTCCTTTTTATTTTAAGTTTATTTTAGTGATGTCTTTTGCTCTTGTTGCTGACAGCAGAATTTGACCTGCTGCAATCTATTTTGGCCTGTATCTTTGTGTATTTTTTTATATATATATAAACTTTCTCTACACTAGGCCTCTTTGGGCTTACCCAACCCAGTTGGATAAGCTTCGAGAGACACTCACTGTTCTAGATACTGTATTTCTGTTTAACGCTTTAGAGCAATACATGGCTGCTGTCAGCACTAGCTGCAAAGCAAAATGCAAACCAAGGGGGAGATCTTGGGTTTCAGAAGAGCAGAAATGCATCCATGTTCCATATGCTTTCGATGCCGCACCTCGTTTTTTCTTTTCTAATTTTTATTGCTCTGCCCTTAGCTAATCTAAAGAATGGCACAGTTTACGTACTGCATGTGTTCTTCCCTCTGCCGGGGTTCGGTCGGGACGCCGGCGGCGAGTGGTTGATGGCATGAACCAGCCTCCGTGTTCCGTGCGATTAACCACGATTTTGCCACTCTCTCGGCGGTATCGGCAGCTACGACCTAAGCGCAGTGGTTCTCAAAGTGCCGCCTCCGCAAGCGGGGTAGTCCCGGGGCTCTGCCTCTGCTCCGTCCGCTCCCGCAGGCCTCGGATGCTCCCACGAAAAGCTGCTGGGTTCGGCTTGAGCTGCCACCATCGAGGGCTCTGGGCAGATAAAAGGGATCTGCGGCGGTTAGGAGCGATGTCTCGGGCAAAAAGAGGGACTGAAAAGGGTCAGATTTGCAAGAGGAGAGCAGCAGAGGTAGAGGAGCCGCAGTAGCCGAAGGGCTGCAAGCGTTGCCCGCGGCACGAGCCGCGCTCGCC
>JANHFX010025127.1:0-11963 GCA_027560015.1 Chloroceryle amazona
CTGCCCAGGGCAGGGGTGGAGCCCCCGTGACCCCTGGAGGGGTTTCAAAGCCCCCCGTGGAGCTGTGGTGCTGAGGGCCAGGGGTCTGTGGTGCCCTGGCAGTGCTGAGGGAATGGCTGGACTCCAAGACCTTAAAGGTCTCTTCCAACCCGACTGATTCTGTGATTCTATCTCCTAGGAGCTGAGCAGGGGGACTGCTGACAAACCACCTGATGCACAGCAAGAAAACTATGCAGATTAATATTTCAACTGGGCTCCTCCTGGTACCTGCTTCCTCTACGGACTTCTGTATTGCTTCTGCTAGTTCCTGGTCTGCGATCTCCTCCGGCCGCACGTCTTCCCGCCCGGCCCCGTAAGCCAGCCGGGCACACTCCGGGAGCTCGCCCTCCGGGAGGAAAGTGGTCTGCGAGCCAGTTGTGCCAATCACTAGTACATTCTTCTTGAGATCAATCGAACACTGTGAAAGAGCATTGAGACATTAGTGGCCTGCCTAAGAGTCAGTCAATTCCCAGAGAAAAAAAAAAAAAAAAAAAGGAGAGAAACAAGGTTCGAGAACCCATTTCAGAACCCTTTTCCAATGGGAACAGCTCACAGCAGCTAAGCCTGGGCCCCATATAACTTGATTAGTAATAAATCTTTCAGTTGGAAAGCTCCAAGTGTCTTTGACCAGAAAAAAAAAACTTCAGGGGGCAACCAGACACCCTGTAGCTATCCATGACTGTGTTTGTTCTTCTCTCCCAAGTGTCTGGAAGGTAATCCTCCATCAACCCTCCCCAGAAAAATCCTGATAAATTCACAGGCATGGCATTCATCTGGCACTTAACACTTCACTAAGAGAAGTGCTTAGTTCTTGGAAAATCCAGTAACTATTTCAAGAGATACCTGATGCCTCTTGAGCATATCCAGTCCTAGAAGCATGTCCATGGGCTGCTCTTCAAGGATTGAGAAGGAGCATGCCAGGAAATCCCCTTCAATCTGGACCTGAGCTGGAAAGCAAAGGACAGAAGTTCCCACCGTGCAACGTTAGGGTGCAACAAATCTTTCTGCTCTTCTACCTCCTGGGAAAGGTTTGCATAAACTTGCTGGGCAGATCTGGAACCAGAGCTCTGATGCACTCTTACGGTCACAGAAGTCTAGCCCTGTACAAGCCCCGGGGCCTGCCAGGCCTGTCTCAGCCTCAAAAAAAAAAAATTCTTTTAAAAGCTGACCTGCTCTAGAGATGCAAATCCTGCTTATCTATCCCTCTAGGCTAGAGGAGCTGCATACAGCCAGCCCCCTCCTCCCAAAGGAACACTCCACTGGAACCCCTCCTGAGCAACTCGCACTGCCCAACAGTCCCACCCCAAACCAGACGGGTCCTGCTGCTTCTCTTAGCCTCACTTTTTGTGCCCAGAGCGAATGCACCCTCTGAGCCAAGGCCTCCCCAAAAGCATTCAGATAATTCCATTAAAAAGAAAAAAAAAAAAAAGGCATGAAACGAGCCAGAACCCAGAGTCCTGGGCCCAAGACAGAGGAACAGATTGCAGATGCTTTCATTTTACTCTGTGTGAGTTTCTGGCAATTAAAGCATTAAACCAGACACTCCTCGGTGCCAGGATGGTGGGAAATGCAGCCGCGGTGCCACCAAAGCCGCCCCGAGAAGAACAGCAGCGCTTACCTAAGTGCACTCTGCCAATTATCTTCTGTGTCCCTACACCTTTAGCGATGCCGGCCCACCGACGATCCACCAGCCGCATTATGTTGCACCTTTCAGCACAGGCTTGGCTCATGATGGTCATCTGGGCACCTACCAGCAACAGAATTCATGTTAAATCCTGACAGCTCATCACAAATTCAAACTGTCTCCTGGAAAGGCTTAAGATCTTGCACTCAGCAGCTGGGGAAATGAACCTGCCTGGTGCAGGCAGCTGCGTGAAGCTACATAAAGGCTTCTTGTGAATCCCCGTGTTGAACAGACTGTGCACATGCAGCAGCACTGGCAGTGAGGGAGCTGTAGAGCTGGAATAACCCCAAGGCCTTTCCCTTTAAGGCTGCGGATGGGAAGCCCCATATTAGAAGACATGTGAAGCCCCCCCCCAGCTGTAAACTGAGAGGACACACACGTGTGGCCGTGACCTTTCTGGCATCACAGTCCCAGAAATGCTGACAGGAGCTTTGATCCGGGGTGTTCAAGCCCTTCTGCGCCACTGCTGCGCACAGAACTGAACCATAGATTCTATGGCGTCTACAGAAGGACCTCAACGGCCTTCTCGGAGTGAGGGGCCCAAAACTAAACCCGGGATTCTCACAACAGTTTGCTCTGTTTGCCTTAAACAATGCCCAGGCTGCTCTCCAGTTTCAGTGAGGTGCTTCAGAACCTTGTAACGCTTTATTACAGGAGTTTGGAGCAAATCCTCTGGAGTGTTTATGGTGTTCCTCAGCGAGGGAGAGTGTGGAGAAAGAGCTGGAAGTGGGGACAACACACCTGAGTCAACAAAGGCTTTCACTGGATGTCCATTGACTTTGCAGTTAATATAGAGCATCACCACCTGCCCAAAACTCTCGGGGGCCTCTTCCATTGCTATCGTCATGTTTTCTTCAATGTTTTGTTGCCTGAATTTTAATGGAAAAAGAGAGAGAAAAAATCAGCCCTTCCGTCAGCTGAACCTTATAAGCATCCCTCTGACTTATGAGCAAACCTGGTAATACCCCACCTGCTGCAGCTTGCCCAACAAACAACTCGTTTAAACCACAGCAGAGGCTCCTTCATTAGCTAACATCAGCTCCTTAGCGGGGGGTTGCTAGCTGAGGTCTTGGCTTACTCCAGAGACACCAAGTTGCTCTCCGGCAGCTGTGACACCTGTACCTTCCCACCTAACACTACAGCTCCTGACGACCTTCTGTTTGCACCAGAAAGCTGCCAGCAGAGAGTTAACCTGGAGAGCTTGCAAGTGAAAAACCTGTGTATTTATTAGTCACTCTCAAGCAAAGTGCTGAAGGCACAAGATGAAGACGTTGCCAGCAGCTACAACGCTGGAATCCCACACAGCAGCTGAACATTAAAATCCTCTAACATTTCCCTGGCATTTCCTTTTCCAGGCGCAGGAAGGCAACCAAAACAGCAGCGACAACACCACCGTGAGCACAAGCCCTTGGTGCAAATTCTCCATGCTTGATGCTCTCTCCACTCGAAGGACTGAGACGTCTCTCAAAAGATACGATGCCTGCAAAGGCTTCCACTTAATCTTGGGAAGAGAGCATTGAATTAAGCAAGGAGTTCAGAGAAACTAAGTTGGGGGTGAACTCTGGGGACGGCTGGATGCCCAGACTGCTCCCTCACAGCCACACAGCCTTGGGCATGTCACCTTTCTCTGTCCCCTCCCCTGTGGGGGAGGAGAGCATTCCCGTGCCGCTGAGCGATGCTCTGCTAAGTACAAACGTGTATTTTTCTGCATTGCTGAGCTCAGTGTTTATCTGGCAGCAACACCTTGTCAGTCGTGACACAAGAACGACTCATCACCACTCAATTCTGGTTACGACCAACTATGAGCCTGTATCACAAAGACATTTCTTGATCAGGAAAAAAACAACCCACTAGTCCTGTTCTGACTGAAGGATGTGCACTCAGTTTAAGAAATCAGGCCTCAGCCTCTGGTGAGCAGAAGAGATTTGTACAGAACACCTCTTCTGACAGCAGCAGTGTTCAGTCTGGAAGCAGCCAGAGAGGTGAAACCATCAGCAGGATGCGAAACCGAATCGGGAAGGCAGCTGGGAGAGACACATCGCTGTGCGGAGAGCTCAGCTCCAAGACTAGCACAAGCCCAGCTCCCTGGTTCAAAACATGCCTGAGGCATCCAAAGGCCACCTCTCCTGAGGATCTTGGCTAAGTGCTCTCCACAAGCATCTCAAGGCAGGACACAAACACTCCCTGCCTCCTCCAGGAAAAAAGCACCACGGATGGAAGCACCCTGTGGGAAAAATAGCACCATGAAGACCTCCAAAGCCTGCAAGTGACTCTGGTTTGCTACCTTATGTCTTCTTCTATCTTGGCCTGTGCCTCCAGATCAAAAGGGTCAGCTGAATAGAGTCGGATCCTCTCCTGCTCCCGCCGGGCTCGGTCCTGCTGTTGCTCCAGCAAGACCCTGGTGAATTTCTCTGCAGTAACAAGGAGACACAGAAATGTTTTTTACTGGAAGTTACTCTTACAAATCAAGTTCTGGCACAGCAAAGGCTTCTTTTCCTGCCAGCATGCACTCAGGGGTAGGCTCAGCAGCACACAAGGCTTCCTCTAAAGGCAGCATGGATGCACCTCAAACCATCAGTGGCAAACTTGGGAACCCACTGGGATGAAAAGCAACTGGACAGAGCTGCTTCTTGAAAGTCTCCAGAGGAGACTCCACAACCTCTCTGGGAAGCCTGGGCCAGGCTCTGTCACCCTCACAGGGAAGAAGTTTCTCCTCATGTTGAGGAGGAACTCCCTGTGTTTCCCCTTGTGCCCATCACCTCTCCTCCTATCCCAGGGCACCACTGACAAGAGCCCGGCCCCTTCTCCTTGCCCCCCAACCCTGCAGAGATTTGTAACCATTCCTCAGCTCCCCTCTCAGGCTGCTCCTCTCCAGGCTGCACAGCCCCAGGGCTCTCAGCCTTTCCTCAGAGACGTTCCAGTCCCTTCATCATCCTCACAGCCTCCATTGGACTCTCTCCAGTATTTCCCTGTCCCTCTTGAACTGGGGAGACCAGAATTGAACACAATACTCCAATACACAGGTCCCAGACGGGACACTGCTTTGCAACATCTAGCCCCACTTTTTAAGAACAAAATTTTTCTCTCCTCACTTTTTGGATGGCTTCTGTCTCTTTTTTTACTGCCCGGATGTGACCACGTCTGTTCCCAAAAGGACTTGGCAATAAATGAAGGTCTGTACACACTGAAGGTGGCAGGTTTGCTTCCAGAAATGCAGTTCCCATGAAGAAGCTTTGGCTCAAAGGCTGTTCCACATTCAGGAAGGTCTTCTCGTTTGTTTTTTTTTATTTGCAATTAGGGTGCTGTACAGCAGGTGCCTTGTGAAGTGCTTGCGGTGTCCCCAGCACAGTCACTGGGGATGTAACTATGCGTGTATTTGTGCCTCAGAGCCAGAGCTGAACTGGGTCTGTGCCCAAACACCAGCAGCACAGAATGATGAGAGCAGAACCAAACCAAACCACTTCCTTCTGACAGTCTCTGCAGCCGTTTGGGACTTAAAACCCACCACGGAGTCAAAGTTTAATATGTGCAACAAGCTGAGACTGATCAGAGCAGCAGATGATCTGGTTCTGGGTGTCTTGGGCTTAACCTCTCATTTCCTATGCCAAGAGCAGCACATCTCAAGGCGATGGGAGAAACTCCCACACTATGGACACAGCGCTTGCAAGAAGCGTGAAGAAGCATCAGAGAGCAAAGGACATGGGTTTATCTCTGGACATGAACACAAGTCAGAATTAAAACATGAAATATGCTGACAATATCCACACAAGTTCCTCTCTAGCTTCTTCCTGAGAGAAATCAATGGATGTGACCTTGGAAGCGGAAGAACAGCCTCCTGCTAGAAGCTCCTTCCCTTCTTCCCTTTCCCCTGAACTCAGCAGGATTTATTTCCTAACTAAACATCTCACCGAGGTTCAGCAGCACATTCACTGATGCCCAAAACACTGCTCTAGCTCCATACTGAAAGGATAACTGGAGTTCAAAGCTTTTATCACGAGAAGAATAAGGGACCAACATCAGCTACTCACCCGCAGGGGGAGTGAAGGACAAGGTACAAGGCTTCCACTGTGCCCAAAACACATGAACACTTTCAAGATGAATGGAAACTTAAACCATTTATGGCTATTTCTATTGGAAAAGCTCCCTAAAGACATGAGCTGCTTGTTCCCTTTCCCTTTCTAGCGTCTGCTTCCGCAGCAGCTTAATCAGCACTGCCAGAGCTGGTTTCTGCTGAGGCTCTGGGATGCAGCAAACACTGTTACTGGAAATTATGGATTTGGAGAGTTTTTGCCTAAAAATTGGGAGCTGAGCCGCCTGCGTTCAGAGGAACTCGTCTGAACTGTGCACCCGGTGTTTCCAAGTAGGGGATAGAGGATATTAAAGGAAGCCAAGCAAGAGAAATATGCCCAACTTGCCAGAAACAGTCTTGTTAGGAGAAGAACTCTGCCTTGAGTGCTCCCAACTGGCACCTTTTATCAGCATCATCAAGGAGCTGGCAGCAAACATCCCAGCTACTTAAAAACCCGCGGCTGCCTTTTATCAGAACTGAGCTCAAACAGATTTAAAAATCACCTCCCGCAGATTAAAAACGCGACTCACCGAGGTCTCCGCTGAGCAACGCCTCTGCCAAGGGCGGGTTGCGCTCCTTCAGCAGCGACAGCTCGTGGGGGTTGGCGAGCAACATCTCCCGTAGCAGCGCCGGATTGTCCAAACCCTGAGGGAACGACGGCGCGTCGGGAGGCGACGGGCGAGGACGCTGCGCCGCTGGCTGGTGCTGCTGCGAGGATGTCCCTGGAACGGCGATGCTGCTGAAGTCTATCCTGGGTAGACCTTGAGGGAGGTCAGAGGCGTCAGTGCTTTGAGTTTATGTTTTCGCTTGAAAAATGCAGTGGAAAAATGGCAGGAAGGATGAGCTGCTCTTAACGCTACGGGATTAGGCCGGGTTCTGTCAGCGACAGCTCGTGTGGGAAACGTGGCCAGGTACTCAGGTTACTGGGTTAGCGATGCCAGCGCTGGTTTATGTAACTGGTCTAGCCTCCTAGCTGGCCCATTTTTACTTTTTTTTTTTTTTAAATCCCCTGAAATGCACTTACTGAATCGCAGGCTCGTTATTTCCAGCGTCACAGACGCGAACACCACGGGGAGGGCTCACGAGGGAAACCCAGTGTCTCTAAGGCACTTCGGAATCGCTCGGATTCAAAAGAAAACAAACCCACACAGCAGGGGAAGGTAAAAAAAAAAAAGGTAACATTTCTGCAGCCCTGCATTGCAGGTACCCATCCTCCAGCCCAGGCAGGAGGAAGAGCACCTCAAGCAAGGCTCCCACGCCCTCCTCAGCCAGCAGCACCCTCTCCTTTCCCAGCGATATTTTAGGGTGGGGATTTGCTAGGAACGGCTGCAGGAGGCAGGAGAGAGATGTGTCTCCTCCAGGTGTTTCTCACAGCGCAGATCCCAACGGCCTTTTAAGGTGTGTGAGCCGCAGAGGCCACACGCCCTGTGCCGTGGCGCTGAGTGGGGAGGGTAGCAGCGGTCGCGCGAGAAGTCGCACGCCTTTACAAAAATCACTGCTCGGGACCAGTTACCTTTCTTGCTCTCTTTGTGTTTCCCCAAAATAACAATAAAAGGATATTTTTTTCCCTCAGAATTAATAAAAAAAAATAACAAGTCCTGCAGCTAATTTTAAAAGCCCTCTAACTCATCCCTAACCTGCCTCGCTTCCCCTGTCCTTTGGCTAGCGAGGCGCTAAAGGAGACCGGCAGCAGATGAAGCTGGTGTTTGATAAACATCACGACCTTTGCAAGCTCAGAACCAAAGGCAGCACAAATCCTTTCTCACCTGGGAATCGGATGGAGGGCCGGGGCTCTACAGCCTCCTTCTGTCGCAGAATCACCACATCCCCATCTTTCAAGCCATAGGAGGCCAAAGATCTGTTGTTGTCCGTCAGCGGCCGCTCCGCATAAACTATCTGTTTGTGGAGAGAGCGCAGTGAGGAACACCACGTGTGAGCAACCCGGCAACACCGCACTTTGCTTTAGTTTTATTTTAATTTCTATTTTAGGAGAGCATTCCAGTAACTGCTCTGGACCCGTCTCAAGCATCAGAAGGCACAGGCCCTGCCAAAGCACCTCCACCGCAGGCACGCAAAGACCTCAACACGTAAGCGGTTGGACAGGGACGCAGAGCTGGTCTCACTGAAACCCAGCAATAGTTTCTCAAAACCGAGCAAGTCGGAGAAGGGCCGGTCTCTGTTAATCAGAGGCCAGGCTTATTAAAGGGAAGTCAGCCTCACACCAGGGCCACTTGCCACACATCTCCAGAATCCAATCTCTAGGATGATGCAAGTCTCAGGTGTCCCCTGCAGCATGACCTGCCCCCAAGTCAGCACCCGCTGACCACGGACCGACTGCACATGTTGGTCGGGGCAGATCCACGGATCACCCAGTCCAGTATCTACCATCTCTGCCTTTTCCCACGGCACAGTTGCCAGAATAACTAGTTTTACAGGGACCTCAGTGATTTCCAGTTCAGTTCAGTGATGTAACCCTATCCAGGCTGGAGGGTTCAGCACCCAAAGTTCCTGTGTGGCCTGCCCTAGATGTTCCTGAGCTGGTAGGGGTGTTGGACTTGATGATCTCCAGAGGTCTCTTCCAACCCCACTATTCTGTGATTCTATGAAAGACACCACTCCCAAGACTACACTCAAGCCACAGCAAGGAATTAACCGCTCCTGACTATAAAACACCAAGTCACATCATTTTCTATTACAACAATCTGAGTAAACAAGGGGTCTGCAGATTAAACATAAAAACATATTGAGATGGAAATGAATAATCACCATGGGAACACTTCTGTTACCTACAGATGTCCTGAATTACAGGGAAGCTAGAAAAATAAAATCAAGAGGAACAAAAGTTCCCAGAAATGGTATCTGCTGAACATTATAGTCTCTGTGTCTTCAGCAGAGCGCAGCGAGACTGGGCAGGTCAGTTCACCAGCCTCCTACCCCTGGCAGGAGCCCAAAGCAAGAAGCTCTGGAGGACTCAGCTTAAACTCCTCATGCCAACGATTAAACTTCAAGTTTACCATCTCGTTTAGCCAGAGCGAGTTTCTCTGGGGCTGGAAAAGGCTGGTTAAGCAACAACAGGTTTGCCCAGGACTGGAATTGCCGTACAGGAGAAGCTTTCACGGTCCCTGCGTGGATGAGCCACAGCTCTACCCAATGCTGTTGCAAGGAGTGGATGACAAAAGATCATCTTAAAAAAAACCCATCCCAAATTACTACATATCTACTCTCACCACTTCACTCCAGCAACTCAGAAACGTTACACAGAATCTCACAGTGGAGATCCACCAGCAGAAGCGGTACCAAAGTTAAGACAAGACAGGAAAAGCAAAAATAAGGCCGTATCCTACCTTCTTAACGCCCCCCCTCAGAGCCTCGGCGGTGTTGCGCCAGACTGGGCCCCTCCAAAGCAAACTCAAGCTGGATTAAGGGACGCGGGCTTGGCTCTGATTGTTTGCGAGATGTTAATGACGTGATGTAACGAAGATTAGCTCGCGATGGCAACAGTCCCCGCGCATCCCCTCACGTTACCGGACACCTCCCGCCCGGCCTCACTCAGTAAGACACGGCTGTCCCGAACCCCAGCTGCGCACACAAATCTTAAATGGCAGCTTCCCTTCGCTGACGCTCGGGAAAAGCCAAGTTAATCGGTTTAAGTGAGGCTTTACCTCCCTCATCTCGCTGCGATTGGATTGGAGGGGTTGGCCTTAACAGTCAGACTATGAATTAAGTGCCCTTAGTATGCTTTTGACCCATCACACTTGGTGTCAGAACAAACCCGTTTCATTTTGCTGTGGTTTGGTTACCTGGTTTGTAGCAGATTTTTGTTGGCTGGCCAGGTACCAGGCACAGCCTTTCCTAGAGGTGATCTGGGCACTTAAGAGACCAAAATGGTTGTTGGGTTTTGTATGATGCCACAAGGTAGAACCTCCTTAGGAAGTGAGGAACCTCAGTCAGGAATGCTAAATACCACAAATCAAACCCAGAACCCGTTCAATATTCCTGCGTACAGCACATAAAGAAAGCGAAACGAAGGAAAAAATGGTGCTGTCAGAAAATGCTTCTGCCAAGAGTGTCCCCATGCCCAAAAAGCCACCGCCTTGATGCGTGGAGGAAACAGCAGTGAGCTGAATGATTTCCCCTCCTCACCCAGCCCCTCTTATCACCGCAGCCCACCAGTCCCCGTTATCTCACACCTCTGACTGCAGCCGTCCATCAGAAGCCCTGCAGCCCTCTCCTCGCCTCCACCCCAAACAGCAGTGCCCAGGATTCATTCCACAAACCAGCAGAGAATAAAACTGGGATTAACCCTCCTCCTCCATGCACAGCTGGGGTTTCCTCTGCCCCGCACAACCCTTCCTAATAAACTCATCCTCTCTTTTGAGCCAGCGTGGCACCTTTAACGCAATGCACACCTCGGTTAGGGAGGAAACGGCAGCAGACCACCAAATTTGGTAAATGTAACACTGCCTGTTTGTGGAGGGTGGTTTGAGCTCGTAAAATCCTTCCGTGCAATGAGCTGCTTCGCTGGCAACTTGTGTTTTTATAACTTTCTCCCTGCTGAAGGTCCTCGAAACACCAGGCAGAAAGAGCAGGGAAAGGAACAATAAATGCACGGCTAGAAAACACAGGGGAAAATGAAGCAAGATGATGCACAGATGGCAGATGGGTGAGCAGAAGGGAAGCAGAGGTGGCTACAAAAAGCGCAGTGCCGATCCCCGCTACCTGCGGCTGATGTAATCACAAAGCTCCACGGCGGTTTAACTGGAAAGGATGGGAACTCCCAGCAAAATATAAGGAGAAAGGTGCATGACCTCTCATCATCCTAAACCAGAGCTGGAGAGGGATGCATGGGAGATGAAGCTGAAGAGGAGGAGTTAACGCTCCACGTGCCTGGAGGTGTCCGAAGCCGCCGCACGCTCACCATGTCCCACACGTCCCCTGTTACTGGCCACCAGGTCTGACACTGACACAGAGCCAGGGGGGTTGCTGGAGCAGAGCAGACGGGAGCCTTTGTATCAGCTGGTTTCTTTCTACCTCTCAAAAATCACAAGTTTTTCCTCTAAAGGAAAATCCAGCCCACCTTGATTTTCTACCCCTGCTTTGGGGGCCACTTCCCACGCAAAACCAACAGATCATCCCAAAATAAAAAGCTCGCCAAAGGCAGAGGGAAAGCAAAACACCCTGGGGGAAGCGTCCAGAGCTTGCCCGGCGAGGGAACGCGTCTACCTCAGGGCTGCTGTTTCAGCACTTTTTCCATCGCTGACTAATATTCGTTTGAGTGGAAAAATACTTTATTAATTTCGACTCAGGAAAAGGCTCAGGAAGCAGAAACGAATGGCCACGAAACTCTACAAACTCTGCCAGGCATGGCCAGCGCCCTAAGAAACTGCCTGACATCACCCTGCTGATAAACAGGAAAAATTGCCACAAGAAAAACCGGGACTGAACCCAGAACAGTGAGTAAACCCCAGACGGACAGACAGACGGCCGAGAGCCGCCCCCACGCCGCCGCTTGCCTCATGTTTTGGCACGCTCTGAAGGAGCGAGCCCCAAACTGGGGCTGGAGCGGGATCTTTGCTGGGGAGAACCCAGTGGATGCACCATTCGGTGCCTGTGCCTGAGTGAAAAAAAAAAAAAAAGAAGGGAAAAGCCTCAGTCTGCCCTTTCCACTCCAGATACGAGCAGGAATTTGATACGATACATAAACCCTTTCCCGAACATTTCAGCCTACGTTACCCGAGGTTTGAGGAGACCACGGGGCACCACCTTGTCCGCTCTCCAGCTCCTCTCCCTCTCACTCCAAATCCTTCCTCATTAGAACACCAAATTCCTCTGAAAACTCAGTAAGAACCTTTTTTTTTTTTTTTTTTCTCCCGTTTAGCTCCACTGCGGGAGGGGACGGAACCTTCTCCGGAGAAACTCTGATAAGACCTCGAGTCATTTGGGACCCCGGAGCCCTCTCCCGAGGGCAAGAGACGGATTTTGAGGGGAAAAAGGACGCGCTTCTCTTCAAACCCGAACGCTGGGCGCGGGGAGGGACACCCACACCCTCCCCCACTTCAAATATCCCTCAAACTCCGAGATCCGAGGGCGCGGAGACCCCGGGGGCTGAGGAGGGTACACAGAGACCCTGCGTGAGGAGGGCCCGGGGAGAGGAGGATTAAGGACCGGGCC
>JANHFX010025130.1:20403-32624 GCA_027560015.1 Chloroceryle amazona
AGGCTGCCCAGGGAGGGGGGAGTCACCAGCCCTGCAGGGTTCCAGACACCTGTAGCTGTGGCCCTTCAGGACATGGTGTAGTGGTCCTGATAATGTTGGTTAAACAGTTGGATTTGATCTTGGAGGTCTTTTCCACTCCATGTTTCTATGATTCTACAAGGATGGCATCAGGGCGTGCAAAGCCAGAGAGGTCCAGGAATTACCAGAGACAGCTGGAGAAGGCCTTTTGCTGCTCAATGAGGGTCTGGGGCTGAACAATTCAAAGCTGAGCATGCTGCTGGAGTCAGCAAAACCCTTGCAGAGAAACACAGGACCCACTATCAAACCTCTGTCTCCTCCAGGCTCCAAAGAGCTCAGTACACCATTCTGCGGAAAACCTCTGAGCTCCTTGTCCTTTCTAACGCCTGACAAATGTGTTTGGTTATGTGGCAAAGCAGATTTTCATATGTTGACAAAGCCTCGTCAAGCGGGAGAGCAGGGCTCTATTGACAGAGATACCAAATAGACAAGGATAGATTTCAACACTTCATTAGAAAAATAAATTAGTGTCTTTTCCGAGATTGTGGCACGGGTAGAACATGTCCTCATATGGTATAAACACTTGGTGAAATGAGCTTCATAGCTTTACCATGATTTCACCACTCAAGGGTGAAGTAGCCATCCCAAACTGACACAAATCAAATCTTTATACTACCCTAGGACATTTTCTGCCTCCCCCCTTCTTCTTGTGATGATCTCCATCAACTATCAGATCATATAATTGAATACAACACAAAATCTGAACCTCTTGACACAGATCCTCTCCTGAACCCAAGCAGGGACAGCTCTAATTTATACCAGATGGCTTCAGACTGTAAGAAGCCCTGTGCCAGCTGAGGGCCGGCCAAGCACAGGTGTACCCCACCCTGTCTCCAAATGCCTTGTCCTATTCTCCTTCTTTCCACCCTGGGGAGTAGCAGATGTGGGAGGGAGTCAGCAGCACCGCTCCACACCAGCTGAGAACGATGCCAAGCCCCAGTTAATGCATCCAGGGGTCACATCTGAGATGCTCTGTACAGAGGTGAAAGGAAAAGGAATCTGCTCTTTTACTTTAAGAAAGAGTCACAAATCACGGGGAAAAAAAAAAATAAAATAAATTAGTCACTTTTAGAATTAAATGCATGAGAATGTTTAATATATTGCCAGAATGTTGATGAAAATGAAGAAGTGGATTCCAAGGAATCTAAAGAAAATGATCCCTTTGAGTCAAACATTAATAAAAGTCTGCAGTGATATAGAGATGATCTCATGCTCAGGGTTATTTCCCATTTGCAATTTTTTTTTTCTTGGTATAGTTTTGTTTTGTTTTGTTTTTTTACTCCCAGATGTTCTTAAGTTAATTACGCAATCACTAGTGTATTACCAAAAAAAAATAGTAAAGAAATAATATGAATAGAATACTGGATACACATGACTCACTACAGTGCAGCACAGAATGAAGGAAAATGGTCTTCAGAAAAAAAGCAATTTATATGTAGCCCCAGCACTGAGATTCTTCAGTATGCTTCACTCAGATCCTGCTTTTTGCATGGGAGAAATTTGCAGCTCAGGCTGAAAATTGCTGGGAGCCTCCTCTGTGCACTACTATCAAGAGCAGCACACCCCCAGCTGGAAAGTAACGGGCGGTATAAATACAAACACATCTAAAGGAAAGTCTTGTGCAGACCAATATGTCATCGTGCTTCATTGTCCCACATGCCAGCCAAAGATGTTAGGAGCTTGTACACAGTGCTGGTGAGGCCACATCTTGAGTACTGGGTTTAGTTTTGGATCCCTCACTCCCAGAAGGACATGGAGGGGCTGGAGCGTGTCCAGAGGACAATGGAGCTGGGGAAGGGTCTAGAGCACAAATGTGGTGAGGAGCAGCTGAGGGAGCTGCGGTTGTTCAGCCTGGAGAAGAGAAGGCTCAGGGGAGACCTTCTTACCTTCTACAACTGCCTGAAAGGAGGTTGTAGAGAGGTGGGGGTCGGACTGTTCAATCAAGTAACAAGTGATAGGACAAGAAATGGGCTTAAGTTGCACCAAAGGAAATTCAGGTTGGATATGAGGAAGAATTTCTTTACAGAATGGGTTGTCAGGCACTGGAATGTCTTGCTGGAGTCCCCAGCCCTGGAGGTGTTTTAAGAGTCCTGTAGACAAAGAAGTGCTGAGGGATGAGGTTTAGTCAAGGACTTGTCAGTGTTGGGTTAACGATTGGACTGGATGATTTTAAAGGTCTTTTCCAATCCAAGAAATTCTGTGATTCTGAGCCATGTTCTTTAAGGCCCACTCATTCTGGGAAACAAAAGTACTTGAGCACCACTGGCATTCCCTCAACCCACCTCTGCAGTGCATCAGCCTGGTGCTGGTGACACACCGAGTGACGCAGCACGGCTGTGAATTTGCAGGATTTGCACAGCTAAACATGAGTGTGCAGGTTCAGAGCAATGTCTGGGAAGTTATTTAAACTGTTATTTAAAACTATTTAGAGCTGTCTTTAAGACAGGAATCAAGCTCCTTAGCCAGCTCTTCTGAAAACATCCCAAAATATTCTGGTCCGCTTCCTCACTGGAAAGAGTGTATCCGTGGGAAGAGACCAAAGAGATCGGCCACCGACTTATTTACTTTAAGAAAACACCATGCCTGCTGAAAGGCAATCAGCCATCCTGGTTTGGGCTGGCTGTACACTGATTTTTTGGCCGTAGGACAACAATGAGGCTCTTCCTCAAAGATCTCAATCACACAGGTCACTAAATACCCATCAGAGCAGAGAGGCAACAATTCTCATGCTGGAATGTACTGCCAGGGCTAACAATGGTGAGTGGGTGCAAATTGAGGGCAGAATTTAAGGCAAATTCTGGAGATAGTTAACACGGATCTGACAGTGGCATCTGGCCTTTGGTGATCGAGTTAAAATTAGGAGATATTTTGTCTAATAAGTAGTGAAAGCCAAGAGATTTCCAGAAAATAATAATTAATAGATTCAGAGAACTGGAGGCATAAAGTTTCTGTTGTCATTTCATTTCTCAACAACCATTTTCCCAGCTTTTTTCCCGACTGTCTCCTGAAGGCTAATGGGTCATCTTTTGGCGCAGAGGATGACAGTTCACTGCCTCTCAGGATTTAAAGTTAACTCTTTGACTGTGCCACCAGGGCTTGGGGGATTACTTTGTAAAACAGATTTTCTTTTTTAAATACTTCCTACTAGATTTGTCAAGCGAGGAGACTTTTTATTAACTTTGTTGCTATGAATTTTTATCAGGCCAATGAGGAATATTCATTCCTAAGGGGGTTGAAACTAATAAAATTGTAAAATGAAAAAGCTGTAACAAGTGCTTCATCTCTTGATGGCTGTTTTGAAAACTGGATCTCATCCTGTGACTAATCCTGACTTTTTCTGCTTTTGTAAATACCTACGCTGGCCGTTGTCCCACTATGTTTTTTAAAGCCCTGACACCCAGAGTCCTGTGAATGTGTCAGAAAATTTCATCACAGAACCAAAATGAAATTCCCCAAGTGTTATACAAAGAAACATGTAAACCTGTGATTGTTGTAGATTCCTAAACTGATCAGTTTCAGAGCCAAGAAGGACTGTTGTGATGGTCTCACTACTTTACATATAGCTGAGCCCCTAGAACTTCCCCATATTAATTCATGCTTCAAGATTAAAAGCCGTGCTTGTGGCACAGCGGCTCTTTTTCTTTAAAAACGTGGTTAATTTTGATTTTAAAATCTCCATTAATGGAGAACCCAGCACAATCCTGTGTAAAACATTCCAAATTACTAATTATCCTTGATGTTAAAAATATACGGCTTCTTTTTTGGGGGTCTGATTTTGCTTCGTTTCATTTTTCCAGCCATTGGTCTTATTAGTCACCCGTGCCTTTGTCTGCTGGAATTAAAAACCCTGTATTCCCTCTATCTTTTCCTTGTGGAGGTGCTTAGGGGCTATCATCAAGTTACTGTTAATCTTCTCTCCCAGAAGTTACTTTTCCTACCAGTTATCCTTTAATTATCCTCAGAGCTCCTCTCTCATGATGGCTTTTTTTCCTTCTCCTTGAGTTTTAGGCACCAGATCCAAGAAGGAAAAGGGCAGCCTGGGCTGGATCAGCGAGAACGTGGCCAGCAGGTGCAGGGCAGGGATGGTGACCCTGGGCTGGGCACTGGGGAGGCTGCAGAGGGGAGGTTGAGAGAACTGGGCCTTTTCAGTCTGGAGAAGCGAAGACTGAGAGGAGACTTTATCAATGTCTATAAACATCTAAAGGGTGGGTACGAGAAAGATGGAGCTGGACTCTTTTCAGTGGAGCTACTGGTGAACGGGACAGGAGGCAGTGGACAAAAAGAGGAACACAGGAGGCTCCATCTAAATATGAGGAAAAAATTCTTTGGTGTGAGGGTGACAGAGCCTGGTAGAGGCTGCCCAGAGAGGTGGTGGAGTCTCCTGCTCTGGAGAAATTTCAAACCCATCTGGATGAAAGCCTGTGTGATGTACTCCGGACAAACCTGCTTTGGTGGGGGGTTGGACTATAGATCTCTAGAGGTCCCTTCCAACTCCAGTGATTGTGTGATAATACCAAGTAGAGTGTGTGTGCACTCATCAGTGAGCAAGTCCCTTTCCTTTTGCTTAGAGAGCTGGAGCACTTTTCTTATCAGGACAGGCTGAGGGAGTTGGGGTTGTTCAGCCTGGAGAAGAGAAGGCTCCAGGGAGACCTTATAGGGGCTTTCCAGTATCTGAAGGGGGCTACAGGAAAGCTGGGGAGGGATGTTTTATAAGGACATGTGGTGATGGGATGAGGGGCAATGGTTTGTAACTAGAGCAGGGGAGATTTAGATTGGACATGAGGAAGAAGCTCTGCACTCTGAGGGTGGTGAGAGCCTGGAATGGGTTGCCCAGGAAGGTGATGGAGGCCCCATCCCTGGACACATTCAAGGTCAGGCTTGGTGAGACTCTGAGCACCCTGCTCTGGTTGAGGGTGTCCCTGCTCAGTGCAGGGGTGTTGGACTAGGTGACCTTTGGAGATCCCTTCCAACCCAGGGCATTCTATGATTCTATGTTCAGACAAACATAGCTAGGAAACAACCTCTGCTCCATCACTTCCCTCGCAGCGTTGTTGAAGATATTGATTCATCAGAACGACAGAAAGGCTCATGTGTGTCCAGGCAGCTTTATGGCCCAGCTTGTGCAGGATGAAAAGTTGAAATCCCTCTGTTTCTCTAGTCTGACAGATCAAACTGGGGCAACGAGCATTCCTCAGTAGGTACGTATGGAACACAGCAGATCCAAATGAGACCTTCCTTAGCATGCAGGAAGTTTTCTTCCTCGTTTATTCACCTACACAAAAGTCAGCCTGTACCCCAAGAGCATTACTACACTTTTATTTGTTTCCATTCCTCTATTTATCCATTTAGCATCATCCTGTACCACCTTCTATATGCTGCTCTGAGAATCACTGGGCTTTGCAGGTCGTCACTGACTTCCCTGATGAGAAGAGTTGAATTCCAGATTCTTTCTGCCCTCTCTGTTTTGTTACTTTCTGTGGGTTTTTTTTTTAATACATTGATTATATCTGTAGAGTGAAGGAAAGTATTACAGGGAAAGACAGTGTGGTAAGAGAGGCATTGGAAGGGAAGTCAGAATATATTTGTGTCAGTTTTAATGCATCATTTGTTGACTCTGTGTATTTCACATGTTTCTACTGTACTTAGGGGTGGCCCAGTGGAAAGCTGTTGACTGGGGTAACACAGCTTCATGGACATCATGGAAGGGACTGTGAGCAGAGCAAATATATCTGTCCCTTTCAGGAAAGGATAGAAGAAGAGGAGCAATGATTTTCCTTTGCATTTCAGACAAACCAGCTGAATCAGCCAGGTGTTGCTGTGCAGCTTCTGTTGGCTGAGTCCTACACAAGCCTATGTGGGGCAAGCTGCCTGTGGGATAGATATCCTGGGGGTAGAGAACAAATTTCAGAAATCCATTTTGTTTTGTCTTGCTTTCCATCTGGTAGACCTTGAGAAGATGCCTTGAAATGCTCATAGGCTGAAGTGGAAGGGAGGAGAGAATTGGGGAACATTTATGCCCGCTAAGGAAAAGCGAGACAATAATTGATGTCAGTTGTGGAAGCTGCAGATGAGCTTTTGTCATCCTTTGAAATACATGAGTAGCTGCTACATGGGTGGACATCCAGGTAACCCAGAGGAGGAAACTGTGCAGGATCTGAATGAACACGGTAGGAGCCCATCTCCAGCAGAAGCTGGAGAATAAGAGTTGGAGACAAGGCTACCAGTCCCTCGTCCCTCCTCTCATTTTGATGCACTGTCTGACCCTGTGGAGATTAATGCCAGAACCCCACAGACACCTAAGTGCTCATTTCCACTGATCCAGTAATCTGGAATCTGGTAAAGCCTCACCAATCCATGCATTTTCCTTTTTTTTTTTCTGCTATATTTAACAGGAGCACAAAGAAGCTCAGCGTGAGCGTTGTAGATGTTGCTCAGAATTTAGAAAGAGCTTCCAGGTAGATTTGGTAGATACAGTAGTTTTTCCTCAGCAGAAAAAAAAAAAGAAAAAAAAAGTCCCAAATTGCCAATATGCATCTTTAAAATGAGGTAATTTTGAATTTTTCTTGATTTTCACAGTCCTTTGAAGCAACTAAGCAAGACGTGCATTGCCAACAAAACGAGAAACAATGTGGAAGGAAGGAAAACATATTGTACATGATCAAATAAAAAAGGATACAACACTGAAATAACCATCCATTATAGATCACTTTTTGCAAATACACTTACAGGATAAATTCTCATTAAAAGAAAAAATAAAAAGGGGGGGGAGGAAGGGCGAGGGAGAAGCGGAATAATTGCCATTATGTGTCTGAGAGTGGTTTTCCATTAGCTGCAATTAACAGAGTAATGGGAAATGAAAATATTTTCCCATTTTGCACTTATTGTGAGAAAACATTAAAGGGAGAGAGAAAAAAAGAAAATAAGGATGAGCGAAATGAAAGAAAAACAAAGCGTAAGACTTCATGTATCGATGATTTGGCATCACCTCCGAGCTGATCGATCACCATGAGGTTTGGGATTTATTTAATTAGCGTATGGTAATTTCATGCAGAATCCCAGTGCGCCGATGAAAACCGGCGAGTGCAAACATTGACCTTCTGCTCACATATGCAACGTCTCCTCGCAGCGCTAACAGCCTATATGCATCAATGCTAAAAGGCTTCCCTCTCGCAGGAGAGCCCCTGCGCCGGGGGGATATCATTACCGCCTACAGCGAGATCAGAGTTTGGCTCTTCCTTGGTGCACGGGCGTCTGGGGAGCCAAAGGGACATCGGGTTTTGCCGAATAATAATTGGGTGCTGTGAGATTATGGAGTGCCGCCATAAACCGGAAAATGAGCGGAGAAGTTTCTTTTTGTTTGTGTTATTAAATGCTGTTCTTGGTATTTGGTATGCTCCCGGTCATCAATTTCCGCAGAGTTGCTAACTAAGTGCTGCATAAATCCAGCCTGTCTCTTTCTGACCCTTAGAACATCATGCAATTTTCCTCATTCACCCTTAATTTGAGGTATAAATTAATGTGAAAACATGCATTTTATTAAACGGCAAGTTTCCTACTAAATACATTTCTTTTGCAGTAGGAAGCGACTGCCTTAGAAAGAAATGTCTCGGCCAGACCTCCTGCATCCTTCTCCCAATACATAAGCAAAAAAATATGCTGTGGTCAAACCTACATTGTTTCGTTTGCCAATTGCAAAATAATAATCATGTCTGATGGGCAAAAACTCGTCTGTCAGGAGAGAAGACAGACGATTCTAGTTATTGAATGCTATTGACTTCATGGGGCCAATAAAACAACTGGCAAATAAAAGGAAGAGGAACCGATTCATGTCCTAAGATTGTGTGACGTAGCCTTTTTCTGTTTGTATAATGTCGTGATTAAATATGGTGGGGCCCTAGGGAGTGAATTTTTTATTTGAAGGTTAAGCCAATATTAGCAAAAAATAAAATAAAATTAATCAAATGGCCCAGAGCATCACAGCCTCAGTTGATTCCAAGAATGTTTGGTTACAAAATGAGCAACTGACTAATTGTGTAAATGCTGTTAATTAGCTGTGCAGAGCCCCTAACTGGGCTTTTCCCTGTAACTAATAAGAAATCAATTAGCTAATGAAGTGGCCATTAAATGCTATGCTAATCTTAGCTGGGATATTTTTAATGTTTCTTCTTCTTCTCCTTTTTTTTTCTTCTTTATGATCCTTCCTAATTGCCATTGCCATACGGAGCTCACAGCTTTCAGCATGTCTAATGAAACATCATTATATCATAACTGGCATTCTTGGAAGAGTTAGTGGCAAACCTGCTTCCCAATTATTTTTAATTGCCAGACATACTCATAACTGGGCCTTTTACCAAGTAGTTCAGATCCCTGCACTGTCATGTAATATACCCAAAGATTGTGTTTTCTTTCCTTTGCATATGAAGCGTGGCGGGCGCGTTGGCTGCAACGAGGGACGCGCGTTAACGCCCTAAACAAGGCACCCGAGCGGGTGCCTTCGCTCTGCCTTTGATTGGAGCCTGCGGAGGCTCAGCATCGCCTTCCCGCTGAGCAGCTAAAACTAGACACATCTCGAGGAGGTTTTTACCTTGATTTGGAAACTTCTGGTGCCCAGGAAACGGTATTCGCCACGAATCATTCTAAGCTCAAAAGGTGTCTTGGAGCTTCTGGGTGTTTATGCCCAAACACTGCCACGTAGCGATTATTATTCGGATTAGCAGTCGAGGAGCGTGAATGTCCTCAGTAATTCCCACAGATTTTGTCACTTTCTAAAAGAGTTCATTATCACCATTTATTTATGGCTATCAATTCCAACGTCGAGAAGGCATAAAATGCATCTTTTCTTCCGGTGGCGTGGCTGCAAAATCAGCATCTCCTCTTCAACAGAGAGGAAGGAAGGAAACGGAGGCAAAACCGAACCCCGGGTTTCAAAATACTCCCGGGTGAAGAGTTTTTATTTACCAACCCAGCACCTATCTGGTAACGGCATCATATTTAAACGCTGAATCTCAATGAACTTCTCTAAATCTACTCGTGCCGAAGTAGGTTATGTGTCAGGATTAGACCGGCTCCTCCCCGCCCCCCACAACACAATAGTCCTCGGGACATCTGTGCACAAAATACGCGCTTTTTAAAAGAATGTTTTCAAAAGGGAGTCTTGTGTCTCTCTCTCTTTTTTTTTTTCTTTTTTTCTTTTTTTTTTTCTTCCCCCTCCTCCCTCCTTTTTTTGGATCACATGCAAATTGAATTGGTTAATTCTGCACCCCAGTTTCAGGAAATCTGCCACCAGCAGCTGCCACTGTTTCAGATGTCAGGAGGATGCAGATACGCTGTGACATTTTGTTCATTAAATAAACAAACCAGGTTCAGGCTAACAACATTAGGTAGAAAGCCCCATCAATTCTTGTACATTTAGTTCACATAATAGGAAGTGACAATTGTTCCTTAGCTTCATAAGCACTATATTGAAGAACAAAAGGAAAAAGCATACATAATGTGGCAACAGCAACAACAGTTGCCATAAAATCCTGCAAGGTTGATTTAGATTAATGAGGCACATAACTTTTTGCCCAAGGCTACTTAAAATAAATATGGCTACAAACGTGGCTACTAGGGAAGAGGAAAGAAAAAAAAAAAGGTGAGGGTTGTGGGGTTTTTTTTTCTCTTATGTATGGTTTTGGTCTTGTTTATTTCATTTGACTATCAAATAATAAAACTACTCCAACAACAGCCTGTGTGTAGGCAAATGAAAAAGACTTGTGCAGTGTAGTAGTGGAGGAACAAAAAGAAAGCACCAAAAAATAAAAATAAAAATCAAAATCCTATTTTTGTACATTTCATAATATTCTACTGAAAAAAATAAAAGTTGACCAGTATGTTGACCTTAGGTTAAAGTGATAGAGGTATTAAAAACTCAAATTAAAAGGCGTATTTCTTTTCCACTGTGACAAATTTATCTGAAATATCAACATTTCTGTGTCAATCAACAATTTCTGCATCAATCATCGACAATTTCTGCATCAATCAACTGTATTCTGGCTTTTGCATCTAGGAAATATAAATATTAAATAGCCAAGACAACAACTACAATTTGTCAGGTCTATGCTGTATAACATTAAACCTGGAAATTTGGTAATGTCAAAAAAAAAAAGGCAAAAAAAAAGAGGAAATAAGAAAAAAAGAGATGATGCTGACGAGAAGGAAGAGTGGCCTATCTAAAAATCAGACCATCCTAAGGCTTGGATATCATAGATAAGGCTGTCAGTCAGACTTAGACTGAAAGGTACAGACAATAGGAAAAAATCCTCGCACATTAATATGTATAGCACCATGATGTGGCTTTTAATATTCCAAAGGGACTTCAGCAACTCCATGGGAAAAAAAAAAAAAAAGCCAAACCTGAGACCGGCTTGTGCAAATCCTCGCCTACAGCCGCAGCCCTGCCTGAGGACTTGTTACGTGGGCACACGAAGCTTAACACTTTGCATCACCAGTGGCTTTTTGGTTTCGGTCCCTTCCCCTAGTATGTTAACACATCCCCAAGGCTGCTCAGCCACGGCACGAGGAGGATCTCCCCATCTGCTGACCCAACAGCAATGCTGACAACCCCTCGCTGCTGCCTCTAGGGTTTTTCTGTGGGTTCCTGTCCCCCCCAGCTCCATGCCCTGAGCAAGTCCAGCCTCACTCTACCCTGATCCCTATCCTCCACATTGCCAAAACCCCGGAGACACTTCAGAGCATCTCCCAAGGACTGTCTATGGTCCAGGAAGCCAGTGGGGAGATGGGGGTGTCATTCTTAGTGTCTCACTCTGGCAGTAGACATGAGGTGC
Organism: Chloroceryle amazona; assembly: GCA_027560015.1. Taxonomy (NCBI): domain Eukaryota; kingdom Metazoa; phylum Chordata; class Aves; order Coraciiformes; family Cerylidae; genus Chloroceryle; species Chloroceryle amazona. Next base: position 31,308 of record JANHFX010025130.1, read on the forward strand.
CCTGCTCCTTAAAACATTTGGTGCTGGCACCACATTCAGCTGGTGGGTTTGAAAATACACACTCATCCAGATGACTCCCTGGTGCCTCCATCTGTGCGGAGATTGAAAACAGCAAGTTGTTCCAGGACAGGTTGGCACCAATTTAAATACAGGGATTTCTTTGACCTTTGATTTCTTGCAAGGATGTTCCTGCATAGTGTCAGGAATCCCAGCCTCCTCCAGCTGCTGTTAGGGTGTTTTGTCCCCACATGGGATATGTCAAGAGGATGACCCACCCTTTCTGGAGGAGGGTGATACATGGTGTAAAAAGAGCAAATGAGAAGATTGGAAGCAGTTGTGCAGATGTCATGGTGCCTTGTGGGCTTGGAGGGCTCTTGAGTGCCAGCAGAGCCCAAATCTAATGCTGCTGATGCTTTCAGGGTCAGCTTCCTACTGATCTCAGGGTGTCCACCAGCAGCCATGCTCTGATCCCTCCTAAGCCTGCAGGTGGAGGGCAAGTAGATGTCACAGATGAGGGAGAACATAGCCAGGAAATTGGAAGAATGAGTTGGTGGGTTCAATAAGAATAAACTCCCAGCTTGGACTAGCTGCTGCTGGGAGACCATAGAAGTTATTTCTGAAGGATCTCCATAGCCACAGACTGTAAACCAGCCTGAGTCCTAAGGGGATCTGTGTTTTGACTGGAGAATGTTACCCATGCAACAGTCAAAAAGCAAAAAGCTAAGGTTGATTCAGTGGATCATTCTCGATTAGATTATGGATGGTTCAGACTGTAACAGGAGGAAGACATGTCTTCATTTCTAGAGACTCTTTTCCTAGGATGATGGGGACTCTGCAGTGGACGAGATGTTTCTTTCCTTTTAATTGAACCAATTAATTTCCCTCGTGCCTCAGCACCCGAGAGCACCTGATTTGTGTGAATACCTTTCCCACAACAGCGACGTGCCTATTTCCAGTGAAAATATGGAGATGATTCTCATTTCCTCGATATGAGCAGCTCTCTAAGTGAAGAAGAATGATAGATGATGTTTTGCAACCTCAAATCAGCACTGCAAAAATCTGTGGAAAATTTAGGTACAGTGAGGCAAGAAGTGGATCAAATTTAGAGGAGCTCCCAGTAGAAAAGTAACCATCATCCTGAGTGGCATTTACAACAAGCAATAAAAGAACAATATGTTTTGCAGATGTTCTCTTGGGTAGGTTCTTGAATTTGCTGGTATTTCAGTAAGATACAAATAAACCTTCTCCTTTCCTTTCCTTTCCTTTCCTTTCCTTTCCTTTCCTTTCCTTTCCTTTCCTTTCCTTTCCTTTCCTTTC